>JANHGB010052118.1:23490-34603 GCA_026283785.1 Coracopsis vasa | reverse complement strand
CTCCATCCCTGGCAGTGTTCAAGGCCAGGTTGGACAGAGCCTTGGGTGACATGGTTTAGTGTGAGGTGTCACTGCCCGTGGCAGGGAGTTGGAACTGGATGATCTTAAGGTCCTTTCCAACCCAAACCATTCTGTGTTTTTGTGAACTGAGCCTTGCTTTAGCCTACCACAGGAAGAAAATAAAAAAGGAGTCTGTATTGTAGATTTCTCTTTAGGGAAACATAATTATTTTGGATCCCAGGAACGGCTCCGGTTGGAGCAGCAGCTAATATCCTAACCCCAATTTCCTTGAGCATTACTCAAGCAGTAGCATTTTTATTTTAAACCCCCTTAGTCCTCCTCCCCCACCAGTATTTCTCTTCTAACACATTTCATTCTAATTTTAGGCTTTTGAGAAGTTTCTTTTCCAGATCAACCCACTCTTTTTCACATTTAAATAATTTCCAGTTTTTTAAAGAGCTCAGCTTTAGCAGGTGTTTCAGTAGCTAAGCAATAAGAAATCTCTTGAGAACATCTTCCATGTTTCCCAAATGGATTACCCTGTTTTGGGAGAACAGTATTAAGCAAAATAACCATGCCAGTGAATTTCAAAACTGAAATAAACCTGCTGAGATGCAGAAGACAAAAAGACACACTCCCCAAAAGAAGCACTTGCCATGCTCCCTGTTAACAAATAAGGAAGGTGCAAGAAGCAGCAGTGGTTACAGCCGCAATACCAGTAATTAACTTGAATGCAGTAAAATTCAACAGAATAAATTTAGAAGCTTAACATGGAACAAAACGATGCAACTTCTCCTTTTCTGAATTACTCAGCTTCATTGCACCCCCAGGACCATGAATGCTAAATGGTTTGCAACCATGAACCAAGTTGAGTACATTTCAGTGGCTAACAGTGGAAAAACCCCATATGCTGTCAAAGCAGCAGAGACTTTACTGGTAACTTGGGCCCACAGCCCCATGTTGCTAAAACATGTTTCTTATCAACAGATCTGGAAGCTGAAGTGAAACAAGGTCAAGGTACCTGTATACTATCTTCAAGTACCACCCACCTCTGGCCCTTCATGTCACCTCCAGCTACTTGAGAGCTGCATTTTTTCACTTGTGGCTCCTGGAAGGTAAATGCTGCAGTACATTTCAGCAATTTCTTCTTCTTACAGTGTCAAGTAGTATGAGAAAGCCCACTGACAATAATGCCTCTGTGCCTCCGTGCAGTTAGAGCAGCCCTAGGTCACGAATGTTCATCTACAGTCACAAGGTTATCTTCCACATTTCCCTAGACTGCAGGAACATCCTCCTCCTCCAGTGGAAAAAAGGTCTAATAAAAACTTGAGTCTAGCTTGCTATGTCTCTACAGAGGTAGCACTTGCAGTAGAAATACAAGTTAGAGTAGAATACAACAGCAGACATATCTTATTCTTCAACATGGCATATCATCCCCCATTTCTACTCCCCTTTGCCTCTTTAATTCTTCTAACCACAGAGATTGAAAAAACTAATCCTATTTTAAAGCTGTACTTAATGTTCAAAATGCATTTTCTTACCCAGTGCAAAGATTTCAGGGGAACATTTCTTCAGCAAATGTTATGACCTGGGATTGCTCTAACCTCAATTTTCCAGATGCATTGAAGTATGTTCCTGAACTAACCTGGCTTGGTAGCTTGCAAGAATTTTTAACAATATCTTTTTTCTTTGAGGTTTCAAGCCTATGCTCTCTGTCTTCCAAGTTTGCTTCCTTGTCTTCATTCTGTTTAGGCTCTCTAGAAGAGAATCAACTATTCTCAGCTTCATTCTCAGCTGTGCCAGCTCCACTGCTGAGAACAGCCAGGTGTATCTGGGAAATACTGGAACCTAGGAAAAAGAGAACTCTGGTAGTTCCACAAAAACTCTCCAAAACATGTAAATTCATTCCCTTCTTGCCTTCATTCTCTTTGTCCCTGTGGCTGAGAGTGTGACAGGGCACTGGTCAATGAGCTGGGGTACATCCTCAAAGACAAGCTTTACCCCATTAAGTACAGCAGAGCTGGCTCCCATGACTGGCCTTATCCTTAGGCTAAGCACGGAAATATATCAAAGCAGCTGGATTCAGATTAACACCTCTTCCCTACCTTCAGCACAGGTTTAAAACAGTGCAGGTGCTTATTATGATCATGGTCAAGGAATTAAAAGCTTCAGATTTCTCCTCGTCACTATATCTTCCTTTTCTCAAAAGTGCCTTTGTCTAAACATGGACCAAATAAAGTCTGAATTGAAAAAGAGGACAGGAAATTAGATCAAACTGAGTATGTAGCATTCTCATTATCCCTCATGTCAGACAAGTCAGAAGCAGTTACATAATTGGGCCTCCAGACTCTAGGCAGTGAAGTGTTAAGAGAGAAAAGCAACCCCAGGACTGCATGCTGGGTTTTGACAAATACAAAAACACAGAAGTAGGCCAAGAGCTTGCCATCAATGTTAGTTTTTAATTGTACCACGTCAAAAAAAGGTTCATGGTATGGCACACGTGGCCTAAGAGGTAAGAAAGTGTGTAGTGCAAGAAATGGGAAAGTGAGGGAGGGAATCTGATCTGTGCTTGTGTACACACTTGAGTGTGAATCAGAGAAAGTGCACTTGTGAGTGAGTAAGAATGCATGTCTATGAGTACAGTGCAGAGAAACACAAGGGGAAGCAGTGGTCCATAAGCAATTGCTATGAAAAGGAATGGGGGTGGGGAATTGTGCAGTCCTTTTTTAGCTTCTGCTGTAAAAAAAATAAATAGACCTTTTAATCTGTGTTCTCCTTGGATCCTTCTCTATTGACCATTCATTTCTTCTTTCCCTTCCCAGCTCTTTACCTCCTCTATATGGCTGATGAATATGCAAATGTACAATCAGTTCTATAATAGCCTATCCTTTACAAAAACAGGCTATAAATTTGGATCCTAAGCAGCAGGTTCTAAAAAGACCATTATACTATGCGGCTGGGGGAAGAGGCAAGACCCAAATACCACCACTAGCACATCAGAGTTCTTTAGAATGTGTGTGAATGCGGCTAGAAGGCAGGCCCTTCATCTAACAGAGCTAGCAGCCAGAAGGGAAAGCTCTGCTGCACAACTACACATGAACCTCCTCCTCCAGGCTCCTGCAGGGCAGAGCGCACGTGCTAGCCCCAGGCAGGGCTCCCTGCAGGCTTTGGCAAGAGCACGAATGTGACACAGAGCCCGAGATCCCGCAGGTTTTGGATTTGATGGATGCCAGCTACTGAAGCTGTGGGAGCTCTAGGGAGAGCCCCGGTGCTCAGCTCAGTAGCCAGGGCCCTGCAGCTGCAGAGGGGCACACAGGCAGTGGAGGCTGTGCTGTGCACACACACACATGCTGCCAGGGGTGTCTGCAGGGAGGTACAGATATGTCCAGAGACATAAACACTGCTGGGGGAACGTGTGCACCCCCAGGAAGGGATGGCAGCAAACACAGTCCCTAGACTCAGGCCGTGGCAGATTCTCAGAGCTCCAGTTGACTCAGACACGGTTAACACAAGAGCAAAGCTCTGACCTCCTGCTCTCACTGTGCCGCAGGAGGCAGCTGTGTCACAAGCTGGATGGCAGTTTGAGGGTGTGTACACTGCAGCTCAGCTGCTTCCCAGCTTCCCAAAGAGTTGCCTCCTTTCTTCAGTAAAATAAGCACACTTTGGTACAATACTTGCATACACTTCCATGTCTGCCATTTTGAGGCCCTCCTCAGGTTTTCACCAGCTTAACAGTATTCCTGGATGTTGTCACTGCAGGGTAGAAGGCAAGAACTATTAGTTCAAATTTAATGAGATGGTATTTTTCTACTATATAGGGACTAAAAGCTGAAAGTGCTGTGCCCAAGTGCATCACTTCATCACTCCAGCTTCTGAACTGCAGTGGAGTATACACTGGAGCCCCACAGGAAGGAATCAGGCCCAGATGAGCTTTACAGTTCCCCATGGCAAACTGCTCAGGAACAGACACATGTCTTCAAGCTCCAGACTAAACTGACAAGATGCCAACTGGAAACTGGGTGCTCCTGCCCAAACTTTGGGCAAGACAGTAGCAAAAGCATGGGCTGCAACAATTTCAGTACCCAAGGCAGTCAGGACATCCCACATTATGCACAGGTTGCCCTATGAACTAGGACAGGGGGGAGCATGCATCACCCAGGTGGGGCAGAGAGATGGGAAGGTAGGAGTCATGTACACAGCACCCTCAAAATTGGGCTAAAGGGACAGAAACTTGGATCTGGCTCTAATCCCAACTGCTGCACCCTGAACATGTCACAGCTCTTTATGTTGTAATTTATAGGTAGTGAATAATATTTGCATAATTCAGAGGGGTAATATATTAGGACATGCTATAATCACAGAAATACCTATATTCACAAAATAAGTTTAAACCACATTTTTGCAGGGGCTGATTTTAAAACTAAATCCTTGTAATCTTAAAAACCACTCCAGATTGGGTAGCCTTTGAACACAGACATCATTGAACACTTTCCTTCTCCCCTTTCCCATCACCTTCAACACAGATGTACCTTGTAAAGCAATTCAAACTCTGCAGCATCTCAACAAATCAGCGATGACAGGAGGAAGGAATGTTATAACATGATTTATTAAAATCAGTTTATAAAACCCTAGGGCCAGTTCACAGAGAAGAATCAAAGTCTCATCCAACATTCTGAAGATGGGAACAGGGCTTCCCAGAAAACATCCAAAGCCTTGAGCTGATCTTTGCTGGGGGTGACCAAATCTGTCTGGCAGTCAGATGTGGCAATCAGGATCCTCTCTGGTGCCTTGTTTTCCTTTTTAACCTTCAACATTCTTCTGAGCCTATTACCACTACAGTATCCTGTTTGCCTACCACAACGTCATTTTTGCCTGCATCACTGGAAGCACAGGATTCTCACCCCAGACTCTGATAATACTTTCACAAATATTTGTTTCACCTCAACTTCAAAAAAAACCCACAACAAAACCCAAAAAAACCCAATCAACCAAAATAAAATGAGAGGAACTATTTTGATCACAAAGTAAAACAAATCAGCAAACCAAAGCTAGAATCCCATAAAACAAGGATAAAAGATGGGGGGTAAAAAAAAGGTGGATATACTCAAAGGTGATCTCTCTTAGGTGGCAAAAATCTTTGAATGCAGAAACTGACAAAGCACTGCA
Source organism: Coracopsis vasa (assembly GCA_026283785.1). Classification (NCBI taxonomy): domain Eukaryota; kingdom Metazoa; phylum Chordata; class Aves; order Psittaciformes; family Psittacidae; genus Coracopsis; species Coracopsis vasa. The sequence continues at coordinate 29,437 of JANHGB010052118.1, read as the reverse complement.
AATAAAGTACCATCCTCCCCTCCCTGACCCCAGGAATAAAACCAACCCCAGCACCCCAAAACTTGCTATGATCAGCAGATGTCAGGCACAGGACTGGAGGTAATTACCAGAAGGGATGCTGGCAGACACCAGGGTCCATTCACAGGACATGCATTTACCACTTCTTGCCGAATTTCAGAAGTCTCTCTTCTTGAGCAGTCTCTTGTATACAATTGCATGTCCAGTTGCACAACCTAGAGGTTATGGATCCAAGAGGAACAGCAATATTCTCTGCAGGATACTTGCAACTAATTCAATCCTTATTAAACTCTTCACATAAAGTACCATTTAAATTAAAAACATTACAAGAGAGGGATGTGACTGGCACAGACATGACACAATGGTTATAGTTTAGAAAACTTACACGTTATCAAATGAGAATCCAAGACAAACTCAAATCTTCACATGAGCGTAGAGGAAGACTTTATAAAAATGGAAATGTATGGATGCTTTTTTTCCTGTAACAGGAATAACTGATTACTGTTTAGAGGTGATATTCTGTAACTATAGGAGGTAAGTTTGGAAATAATTGACTATGACCAACTCTAACATGAAATGCTGTCCAGATGCATCCATAATAGAGCTGCACCCGTGCTACTTGTATAAAGAGCAGTGACATTTTTCTCCTTTCTCACTACTCATGTTTGAACTACTAGAACTCTCCTAGCAGAACACTTGGCATTTTTCTATTCCCAAGTTTAAAACAGTAGCAGAAGTTACTCTTGTAGATGGCTGTTAAGGCCTCAGTGCATTAATATTCTGAGACTGCCTCCTGATCTTTCCTCTCATCCAACAGTATTAAAGCCAGAACAAAAACCCGTAACATTTCTGGTATTACTGTCCCTTCCCCAGCAATATGCAACAGAATCATGGCATATATGTTAGCCTTGAAAAGCAAAGCCCCGATTCAAGTTAGAAAAATGTAATCATTCACACTGCTCCCTCTTGGCAGGATAGCTTCTTCATGATCTCATTGCCCAGATTTGTGATACGGACTGAGTTGATCAGACTGATTTTCAGTTGTTCCTTTTAACTTCTACCCTCCACCCACAGGTCCTTGGCTTCTCTTCTCACTGGTTATTGCACCCCGGGGCTGCAGAAGAGGTGCCTGCCTGCTTCTGTTTCTTACGGCGTTTGTTCAGGAGGCGGTTGTTGGATGTTTTCAAGTCTTTGATTTTCACCTGATCATAGTCCACTCTCATGGTAGCCAAAGCACTGGTCATCTCCTCCTGAAACCAAGGAAGCAACGTATTGAAATCCCTGAGGCAGTGAGCATGCAGCCACTTCCCCCCCACTACTGCACTACTGCCAGGAGATGAATGTACAAAAAGGAACCCTCTGTTACACGATGGCCAGAAATAGCTGAGCCCTTCCTGCTGCGGTGGACTGTGACTAAAGGCTTCGTTCTACTCATGGACTCATTCAGGAGGGACTATTCATACAGTGCTTCATACATGAGCACGCAGGACCACACTCCGCTGGCCTACATTCCACCATGTCTCTATGCACAGCATTTCCTACTGCCTGGCTCTGGGCCTTTACCAGCCTCTGAGCTGTAGCTGCCTGCACCAGACTCGGAACGCTGCTTGCCTTGCTCTCTCATCAAACTAGGGTAGCAGGCACTGGAATAAAGAGCCCACATAAAGTTGCTTAAAATTATGTGCTTCAAATTCACATGCTTCCTTAGTTTGAATTAATGTTTAATTGCAGGCAAATTTAAAACTTTTAAATGAGTTTGTGAACAACAAGATGTTAATGAACATCTAGGCATTTAGTTCAAGAAAGGGAAAATGATTAAATATTATGGGAATGTCGGTGGCCCATTGGAATACCTCTGTGACCTAGACAAAGCACAAGAATGGAAACAAAGAAGGCTGAGTGAAAAGATCGGTTTGATCTCTTTGACTTAGGAGGCAAAAATTGCCTAGGTCTCTGAAATTTTACTGTTACACAGCCCAACACCTGAGCCTGTTGAGCTATGTAAGGGTACATCTGTGCCATCAGTAATTTCATTTAATTCCATTTAAATATATCAGTAATTTAAATAAAATCAGTAATCAGTAAAACACACCTCAGGAATGTTGCAATTATCAACATGCCAAGCATTGTAAGTGAAGAAAATTCAGAACTAATTGTAAGAGCATGCCAACATGATAAAGGCCAGCAGGAAAGAGTTAAGGCTTGCAAACAACTTTTAGTCTGCTCTATAGTTTCACTTTGCAGGAAGCATTCAACTGTCATCAGTACAAACTGTAGGTGAGGCACCTGGTTAGATTAAGGGAAAGAAAGATACATTGTTTGTTTCGCCTCCGATGTCATAACAAGGCTAAGGCTATTTAATACTGGTTTACAGTAGAGGAACAGAGTAGAAAACCAGAATGTAGCTCAACTGTTCCACCCTGTCCCCATCCATTTCCATCATATTCTTCACTATAACAAGCTTCAAACTCCCTCAACGCTGTCCTTTCTCCTCTGTAATCACATACAGGGGCTCAGCAGGTAGCATCAGTAATACCTGTGACATCTGGCACAGCTGCAAGGATGTCAGACGAAGCTCAGATAGCATTCTGGTTTTTAACAGTTATATACACTACTGTTCTAACCAAGACTGTTTATGCTTTCCTTGATAAACATGGTTGTATTCAAACTAGCCATGATCTCCAAGCATCAAGGAGAAACCAGCCCACCTAATCTTCTATCAGACTTGACTTCAAGAAATCTGAACTATGATTGACTCACTTTAACTTCATCCCAGTGGTCTTTATCCTCTTGCAGGACCCGTGCAGTATGAAGAGGGGTTGGTGGCACTGCCATTGATCTCTGAGAAAAGGGAAAACACAAAACAAGTAGTGTGCAAAATCACATTTGGGAAGTAACTGCCGGCTCTCCTGTGTGTATGGAGGACATAAACCTCTACCTAATGTCCTTCAGCGGCCTTCATTATTCATGCTTTTAAGCACTCTATAAGCAAAGTCATGTGTGAGGTAGAAAAAGACTGTAGTCACCACATAACAGTATCTTTAAAGAGAAATCAGTGCCAATTTCCTTTGACTCTGCTCCCCTCCAATTCAGCCAAGTGTTGGATAAATTTTTATGTTCATTTTAGATTTTATCTGGCATTTCACTATTCATTAGCCAATGTTTTAAAGTGGTTAATTGACCTTTATCTTCTAGGATTTGTGTTAGGACCTATTTTCTTGTACATATACATTAACTAAGATTGCCAGTTTATCAGATCATAAACGTGCCCAAAAGGGGAAATTATACCATTATTCAGAGTAAGGCACAGTTCAGAAGACAATGAATCACCTGAGATGCTCTTCCACATAAAACCAAGATCTATGCTCACCTGCCTTGGAAGATCATTAGATACTTTAAATTAGAATGTGGTATAATTTCTAAAACACGAAGGACAGTTCCCCAGCTAAATTCAGCCAGAATCATGGTATTTTCTTACCAGTCTTGTAATTACATTTGGATATTCTATCTTCCTTATGTTTTCTACCCAAACTTGCTGTCTACTGGCATCCTACACCAGACACAGCTACATATCAACAAAGTCTAAGGAGATTCCTGTACACATCACTGTAAAATAGGCATTACACTGGAGGCAGTGCTTAGACCCCACCGAGCTAACAGCAGCACTGCAGTAGTTACAGAAGATGAAATCATGACTCCTGCATGCTCTGGAAAGGCCCCTAGCTGTCCAGGTGTAGTTTTATCAAGTCCAGCTGGGACGAGAGAAATAGCAAACCAGCAGACAGGCTTTAGTAGTGTCCCTAAGAAGGTGTTGCAGATGCCCTCCTATCTGCTATGAGCTGCTACTTGATAAAACAATCTTACCTACAAGCTAACTGCCAATTTTTGCATAGTCCACAATAATGCTTCTGTCATCCATTTAATGAAAAAAAAGAAATTAAAAAAGAGGAAAGGCAAACATCCTCCTTCCCTGCTTGTGCAAGGCATCACCCGGACGTGTTCCCACTTTAGGATTTAGGAAAAAGAAGAACACAGGCATTCACTGTGTTGGTCTTTCCCCCTCCCTCCCTCTGCCTCAGGGGAACAATAGGTTCAGCAATAAAAAATGCCAACCTGCAGCTCCTAGAGCATTCTTCCAGGAACAGTATTCTAGCCCGGCTCTTTGGTGCAGCAGAATCTATAGACCTTGTCTCTAATCTCCTCCTTATTAATTGGTTATATGCATATTTCAAGTAACATGTGTCACTGTAGGTGGTAGCTTCCTTAGCTATTAGGCACTCATTCTGTGAAATTCATCGCCTGCTGACTTCTGAAACACCTCCTTCTTGGGTCTTCAAACACTTAAAGCTGGAGGTATTTATTCTGAACAGTGATTACAATTTTATTTGGTTAGAAAAGACAGAAACATTGTCTAGGTTCTGTCCTAGTTCTAGGGAGTTTTTGTAACTTCAATTTCTCAGCTTTCCCAGTTCTAAATCTCCTTCATTGGGATCTGATACAGCTACATTTCTGTATGATTGTAACGGCTTTCAGATCTTCCAACCGACACTACAGAAATGCTGACCATTAGTCAGGCCTCTTTCTGCACCTATCTCTGAGGGTCAGCAAAGACAGAGAAAGTACTATGGGAGAAACAGTAGTACACGTGCTTCTGCTCCTGGCTGATGATTTTTGGGCAGTGAGAATAAGACCAGTGTCCTTTCAGGCACAAATGTGAGAAGTACAAGCTATTATTTTGAGGGACACCTACAGAGTAGAGATGATATCCTGAAACTCAGCCTGGTAACTCCTGGGACTCTTGTCTCTTGTTTGAAGTAATTAATATTGTATTAATAGAGTTGGTTGTTTGGGGTTTTTTTTAAACCCCAAAATATTTTTTAAGGAAAAGTAAATTCAACCAAGTCAGAGAATGAAACCTGAGCTGGGACCATTAATAGCTCTGTGTACCACCCTACCTAGCAATCTCTCCCAGGGCACTAAGCCAAGACCCTGACTCCTCCCTCCAGCATTTCCAAACTCTGCCAAGGATGAGAATCCCCACTAAGCACAGGACTGTGTTCACACTAACACAGCTATGCACAATGGTGCCTGAGACCACTAATAATAGCTCTCTTCAAATCCTGCATTGATGAAGTAAGCACATAGAGTTTATTTTTATATTTTTGAAGAGAGTAACACATGCATATGCTGCAGAGTCAAACAGTGACTGCCTGCTCACAGGAGATAGAGATACATTCGACTTTCGCTTCCAAGAATGCTCTTGTGGGTGTCTCTCTGTATGTCCTTTAGTAACACCAAGAAGAATTGTGGCTCTGCAGGCAGATGACCCTCTGTGGAGGGCACAGTAAGTTAATTGAGTTATTAGCAGTAATCATCATCCTTCTCTTACATGTAGCTCCACATAGCACAGTAAGTTCTGCAAGTAAGAATTCATCTTGGGAAAAGAGATCTGAAACTCACATTAATCCAAGGGTGATTCATAAATTGAGAAACTGTCATCCTCTCCGTCGGGTCAGTCTTCAGTAAATGGCGAATCAGTTGTTTGGCTGAAAAACAGGACCAACAATGGCATGTTGTAGCCTACTGCTGTGTTCCCAAATAACCTTGAGAATGCAAAGACCTGCTGAATGAAGAAAGATAATGTTGCAGAACTCAAACCACCTACCTATGGCTATTAGCATGTTAAGAAGCCATGTACAGTGTGGTAGACTACTATGCTTAAAGAGTCAGAGCAAAAAACACCCAAAACAAGAGGTATGAAGGAAAGACAAAGGACTGGGGATTTCAGTTTTGCTATCTACATCACCAAACCAACTGCCTGGAGAGCAAGAACTGGAGAAAAAGAGAAACACAGGAACAGAAAGCTGCCGCACTGTCTGAAAGATGGTACCAAGCTTGGCATTATGGGCTGAATGAATGCATAAGCTGA
>JANHGB010052118.1:0-20619 GCA_026283785.1 Coracopsis vasa | reverse complement strand
TAAAAAAAAATCCCTATAAAACTTAAATTGCAGAGTATAAATAATTCTTCCCCCCCCCCCAAAAAAAAGCCCTTTTTTCTCCAATGAAATCCAAATGTGGACTGCCTCAGTCATACCATACAGAAAACGACTATCCACTCAAAGACCAAAAACAACGTACTCTAAAATGAGGGCAGAAAGGACAGCCTACTGTGGTATCCATTACACACTGCCCTGTCTTGGGACAAAATACAGGCAAAAATTTAGCTGTGATTAAGTCACATTGGTCTTTTATTAGTAACTCCTACATTTGTCAGCTTCAAGAAGCTTTATAGCTGAGACAGTGCTCTCCCTGTTCTCTCCTATTGCACTAGTTAAGCTAAGGGAAGTTTTGCAAGGAAACAAACAATCATGAAGCAGAATTCAATTGTGGCTTTTATTGCATCACTCAGAGAGAACATCAGGATTACTCCAAGTGTAATCAGAGGCAACATGTTCTCTCTCCTTGATCCTTATTTGTGTCCCCTGTTAAGGTTGTTTTCTCTGCAACCAAGCAAGAAACCAGGAGCACAGAACTGTAATGGAACCAGACTAGGCTTGGGCTGGACCCCAGTTTAAATTCTGCAGGCTACCTCTTTACATTACATCCACAATAGAAGGTTTCCCATCCATTTCTACAGTCCAAAGGGCCACTACAAGGGGAGGGATGACAGAATGAAACACAAAAGCAATGCATTTTGGATAACTTACCCACATAATAAGGAGTGTAACAGGGGGTCTGCAGCGCATTTACAGAGGTTTCTTTGGCAAAGCCGAAGTCTGTGAGTTTGAGTACAGTATCCTTCCCTTTAGATGTGTAAAGCAAGTTTTCAGGCTGAAAGGCCACCAAGAGAAAAGATAAAATGGACAATGAAGAGATGTCTCTAATGAGCTGAGAGATCAAACCATTCTCGTTTGCCTGGATCACCACCAGCATCTGTGTCGTTACTTCTCCCACCTCCCCCCATCATATCATGCAGAAAGTACCCTCCCAACATGTAGCATTTTTGCTTAGACCAAGGATCAACATCCTTCTTGACATGGTATTTAGGAGAGCATATCACAAGACTCTCATCAGGTCCAATGGATTCTTGAACCCCTCTCTCTAATTTACATGCTTTTCTAGGATTGTTCTGTCTGATCAACACACCAGTTGATCTGACAGCACTCTGCACCACACTCAAGTAGCTAGTGTGGAAGACAAGAGAAGTCATCATCCAAACTCTCTATGAACAACTGACATGACTCCATCAGAATTAACTGATACAGACACAGCCTCCTTCCTGCCTCGTGAAACCAGAGTTAACTCCATTCTAGCTTCATACTCCATCAAGGCTCTCCAAACCCAGAAATGGCACAGAGGGAAGTACAAGTGTTTGTGCACAAGAGCTGGGACAACAGCACATCTCCAGAACCTGCAATTGTTTGAACCTGTTTTCCAGTTTCTCGGTTTTAAGGAAGCTACAGCCTCTCTCATGCTAGTGCTTAGGGACATACAGAAGAAGGAAGGGCTTAAAAGAAAACAGGATTTATGGCTGGAACCATTTCTATGGGAGTACACTGAGTGTGGTTAGGGGGTGTTTGGGGCTAAGTGCTTTGGTTTCTGTGCTGGGATAGGCAATGGCACACAGCTCCACAAAGTGCGCAGATTTTTAGTCTAAGCTGTTAAGTCATTCTCCAGTTCCTACCTAAAGAACCCTGAAACATCCCACTCAGTGACACCGAGCGATGACAGCTCTCCCTCCAACTAAACACACAGAAGCATCTGTAGAGATTTCAGAAGCTCAGAGCTGCAGAATCAATCAGGTGCCTCAGTCTATCATTATGTAACCTGCTCTCCATCACACTGCCTCACCACTGCGCTGGAACCCCCTTGGTGCAGCTCTCTTGCCTTTGCTCTTCACAGAATGAAACCAGAACACAACACTACAAACCCTGTCAAATCTCCACAAGAAGATCTGTGTACAAACTGTATCTAATAAAACACAGTTCCACTTGGTAGGAACTGGGAAACTCCCCATTTTCCCAAATATTTACATATACTATTAAAGTGGTTTGGATGCATGGAATTGGTATTATTCCTCCCACACATGCAGGTTCTCCTGTTTCTGAAGGAAAAGGGGACTTTTGTTTGTTTGGTGGGTTTGGGGGGTATGGATTGTTTTTCACACAAGCAGGATTCTAAAAACAGCTAAAACCTGGTAAAGGCTGTGCACTGAGGTATAACATCCAGTGCAAGTTTACTTCTGGCAATGTTATTTTCTTGTTAATTAATTGGATTGCAGGCGTTTTATTTAACCATCTATTGCGAAATTCCTCTGCATCCTTTACACAACTGGAAGGCATTAACATACAACTATTCTGACCTTTACCTAGCTGCAAACTAGAGGTGAACAGATCCCTTCTCACACTGGCACAGGAAGGGGAACACTTTGACCATCTGATTGTACTCCTAAGTCTATTTAAACCGCCAATGCCCATTTATTTTTCTACCTTATGCTCTTTTCTCCCTGCCCACACACCTTCAGGCCTCACCTTGACATCTCTATGGGCAATGTTCATTGAATGCAGATACTGGATGGCTGTTCCGATGTCTCTCATTATTTCAGAGGCCTCTATAAATACAATTTTAGAGAAAGGTCACATTAACATTCCCACTGTAACTCAGGGACATGCCTGGGAATGCTTATGACTTACAAACAGCTTGCTGGAATACAGGGCTAGCGTCAAGACTAGAAAACCTAAAATTAGCCCTAACAGCTGTGTTTTGGTTTTGCAGGCAACCATTCCCCCTAATTCCTGGGCTGCTCCTCCTGAGAAGGCACCGAACGGAACGGTTGAGATCCTGCTTTTTATGAGCTTGTAAAGCTGTGCTTTCATTTGCTCGCCAGAAAGGCAGCAAGAGCAGAGCAGGTATGAAAGCAACATGCAAGACTGAGGAGAAAGAAGCCCCCACCAGGACATGTCCCTGATTGTCCAGGACATGTCCTCCACTGCTCAAGACAGAAGTTTCACTCTCAGCTTCTAGTTCAGGAGTAATAGGCAATAGGAGGATCTAACAGATCTTCTAAAAATAGAGCAACAGAACAACACTGCAATTTTAGGATCGGTCACATCTTCATTCCTCACTGCCTTTAGAAGTTTTTTTCCTCAGGAGAAACAAAATCAGCAGTTCAATTCTGCAAAGCCCAAATTGCCACCTTTGAAATACTGTTCTTTAAATTCAGTGTAACCCCAGTGGGAAATTGTAGTGTTTGGTAACCTGCCTTGCAGCAGCAGTGCTCTTAAAGCCTGGAAGAGCTCAGTTACATAGGGAAAGGTTTCAGAGCAGGGAGGAGTGACATTCCCATTGTATTAAGTGAGCATTATATTACATCTCTGCTGACAGGGAAACAATTAGCAACTTTAACTGGATCCTCTGTTTTCTGCATAGGCAGAAACCTCAGCTGCAGTAGTGAGAGAGAGGTAGAAATTCTCATACTGCAACCCAGAACCTTTTTTCACATGCTTGAGGCTGAAACTGCATCATCTCAGGCAAGGTCAATCAGGAGGCACAAACACTCATCTTCTTCAGGGAAAAACCTCCTTCCTGGTGCAGGTCACAACCCCTGGCTCCTAATGGGAAGTTGTGGCTGATACATACACAGCCAGTGAACCTGGGAATCCAGTGGAACTGGGCTCATTTATCTCAGGAAAGAAAGGAGACGGTTTTTCTGTTTAAGACTCCCAGATGATTTCTAAGCAAGTATTTAGAATGCTATACAACGCTATCTAATGTAGAAAAATCATGTTTTTAGCAGAGTGGAGTCACTAATGATCACAGAACCAGTTTCCCTCCTGGAATTTGGCATTTTAGAGAGGAACAAATAAAGTTCCTGAAAATGCTCATTTTCCCTGCACAAGTCTCTAATACCACTTAAAGGCTGCAAAACACAGGATCAAAAAAAAATCCCTGGCATCTACACCAGACTTGCAAAACAGCCACAGTAATTTACAAGTTCAGGTGTAAATTTGTCTTCATTTTGCCAGGATGCTAGTTACAAACATTAACATTTTTACTCCTGAGCAGAAACAAGCCTTTATGTGTTGTGAATGGACAAGGAGAACCATCGTCAAGTACACCTGTGGTACTCTGCAAATAATATATAGCTAAGAGAATAAAAATGGCAAGACAAGTCTATTGCAAGCTCTATCACTGACTCATAGGAGGTCTTTCAATTTGCACATAGTCCCTGTATAGATAAGCAGACTTGTTTACAGTGTGGCTAATAACACTTCCCTTCAAGTAGTACTTAAAACCCTTGACTAAGAGATGTTTCATCAAAAGTGATTTGCTCATTATGTTCATCACCTCACAGTATAGCTGTGCACAGTGATGTTGCTTGAGGGGCAGCCAGAAGAGAAATCACAGCAGGAGCTGTGCTGATCACGTTAGAGGTGGTCTGGCAGGAGACCAGGGACTTGAGCAACAGAGGCTGCGGTGGTTCAGAAATGAAGCTGAGCAGATTTGTACGATTCCTCTAAACCTTCCACATTGTGCCTGAATTTGGTCATTTCTGGTAATTCCTGATTTTCAGGAAATTTTCAGGAAAAATAAGTGCTTAATACAGAGGTCAATAGAAAATACATAAATAATTATCCAAAGCAAAGAAAAATTCCTGTAAGGGAACTAAGCAAGGGGACAGAGAAAGAGAGAAGCAATCTTTCACAAACTTCAATTTTAAACCTGTGAATTTCACCTCTCTCAGTGAAAGCTTGATCTCCTCTCTCCTGGATCCTGCTAAACAGCTCTCCTCCTTCCATGCTGAAACAAAGAGCACAAAAAAACCCCACCTTACAAGAGCAGAAAAGATCAAGTTAACATCTGACTATGCATTCATATAACCACACAGAACCACGGCAGGAACAGATTACAAAAGACTACATGCTGCCTCCTATGCCAATGCTTCCTGATCATCACACTCATTTGAATCAATGCACAAAGCCATTCTGATATGGAATAAACTGAAAACAAAACAGTAACAATAAACCAAAAACAAAAGAAGACCAAGGAGTTCTGATGCTTTCAGTTTAATGTACCCAGTCACAAGGAAGCTTGGAAGTCAGATACACTGGCACTGGAAGGCTGATAGTTACCTTGGTTTTTTGTAAGGGTTGGAGAGAAAAGAAAAAGAAGGAAGGAAGCAAAGATAATTTGTCCCCAGTGAAGACAACAATAACTGTGGTATTACAGGTCAAGTCAAAAGTGTAGCAAAAAGGAACATGTCAGATCACTGGATTTACATCCAAAATCGATGACAATCACAATCAAAGCACACGATATTTGTAGAGACATTATCTCTTAAGACTGTATTAATAAGTCAATGCTTTAATGAGGACACTGACATGGACTACAAGGAAAACTTATTTTCAGTTAAGGTTTCTCATAGAAGAAGCTCTACATTTCCCTACCAGTTCCATAAAGACAGCAAAACGTTTGCTGTGCAAACCCAAATCCCACTGTTGAGAAAGCTCAGCCAACTGCCACCTAAGCCAACATATTCTCCCATTCCCTCCACCCCCTCAAAGGGCAACGCTTGGTGGGGCTGCTGCTGGTGCATACCATTCCATGACAATGAGGAGGCATCTCTTTCCATGATGTATATTCTCATAAACATCCAGAACATGGACAATGTGGGGACACCCTGATGCTCGCCAATGATACTCTACTTCCTGACGGGCTTTTGGGTTGTCATACAGGAGCTGTGAAGAAATAGGAGAGAGGAATGTCAGTGAGCCAGTATCATTCTGCTTTAAATTGGCACCTACATGTATCTGAGCTCAAAGATGGTGGCAAAGGCTACTCTTAGCACTTTCTCCAGCCAGAGGATGACAATCCATCATAAGACGTTCATCATCTCTTGGCTGTCCAACTTCCTAGATTGAGGAACACAGAAACAACTGGTCCCTTGGAACTGGAAGGATCTTGAGTGGCAGTAAGGAGAGATCTTGAATCCGAGATGAAGACAGACCTATCTCTCCCACCTCTGGATGGGAAACCACAATTCTTTTCCTACTTGTTTGCAGTACTTGCCAACAGACAAGAATCTCTCTGCTAAAGACAACAACCCTCCCACCTGCCTGGAGAAGAGACTTGTAGGTTCACTGCAGATCCTTTCAGCTCAGTGAGATTTAAAACAATGAGGACTTTCACACTGACTCTGAATGTGCTTAAATACTACACAAATTTCTGATCCCACCAGGGTCAGAAAGGGATCTTTAACTATCTAGATGCTTGAACACCTTTTTTGGTCACATGCAAGGCCAAGTTATTTTAAAGGCGCTAATCTCTAGAGGGGAGGTAAGAGCTCATCTTTCCTGATTCTGCAACCTTGTCCACAAGAAATGCGTACAAGGTTGTACACAAGAGGTCCTTGCCTATTTGAAGAACTGCTCTGCATCAGACTCTGCAATTGAGCTTTTGTGCTGAATCATGCCTTTTCTCATCTGCGTCATTTCTCTAGACACCACTAACACTTCATGACACTCTTTTCTGCACATTTGTATGGTTCCTACACAATACAGCTGTGATCTGAGTTTGGTACTTTATGCCCTAGAGTAATGATAATTGTAATGATGGAGTAGCAACAAAACTGATGGTATATAAAGCATTGTTAAATGCAGTGAAACAGAATAAAAAAGAAGCCAGGAACAATCATCTCTGATCTATTCGCCGTGGAAAAGGACTACACCAACTCTGGGGGACACACAATGACACTGTTTTCAAACAGACAACAAAAAGTATCACTGCTGCACTATTGGGCCTTGGCCTGAAGCTCTTCTTATTCATGTTTGCTATCAGGTCTTAGTCAAAACACAACTCCAGTGTAATTGCTGGAAACAAGTATTAACATGTAACCTGCCATTAGGGACCAATGAATCAGACTAGGATTGCTTTTCTACCCAATTGCCAAGCTGAGGCACAAATGGTGTCACAAGCACCTTTCAATATAGAGAAACTTAAAGGAAAGAAGTTGCAAATTCTGGTTTCTTTATTGACTTCAATACAATTTGCATCACTGGGAAAAAAAAGGCAAAAAAACCCAACCCCAAACCAAACCACAGCCCAAAACTTACAGCGGTGCTTCAACATCCTTTTCAGCAACAGACACCGTAACCAGGCAGGAAAGGCCTGTAACGCTACAAAACGCTGGGGAAGTGCTTGGGAACCACTTGGACAGAAGGCAGGAGGCTTCTCCTCTTTTCAAGGCTGGGAACAGGAAAAGGGTGACAAGTACTCCCCTGCTGAGAGCATTTTTGTGAAGCACAGAGAGGCTGCAGAAGGGGACGAGTGGCCTCAGGAGCACTGAAGGGGCAGGGAGCCCCACCACCGTGACCACCCTGCAGGCTCCCTCAGCTCTGCTCCAAAGGCTCCAGCATGATGCCAGATTTGCAGCAGTGCAAGGAGCTGCAGAAGCTTTCTTGCTAAGTTCAATGCCCTCGCAGCCAACCTACTTCTTCCACAGCTGTCATTCTGCACCCAAAGCACACCCTTTTGAGATCACTATCCGCCTCTTCCTTCCTGCTCCAGCCTGGCTGTGGCCTGATTTCCAACACAAATAACTTCCTAAAGAAAGAGATGGCTCCAATTTGGACAAAAAGCCCATTAGCAAGTCCAAGCCAGTTGCTTTACTTCTTTCAGCCATCAGTCCATTCAGCAGCTTTTCCTTCACAGCCACTGTGTTCTAGCTCAGTGGGACTGTCTATCAGCATTTTCCTCTCTGCCCTTCTGAGTCTGGGCTGTTGCCTAAGGTCTCTTTTAAAAGTTCATTAAATTACGTGTGCAACAATAAAGCCCAAACACTCTCAGGACTAACCAGGCCGTTTAGAAAAGCATTATAGGGTCTACTGCTTGGACGTTACTGGATTAATGCCACTTCTGAGCTTCAAAACTTTCTCACCTATCCTGTGCTACTAATGAGACATAACCATTCTCTTTATAAACATTAACTGCATTATAAGCTGTGTATCCCGTGCTTCCACAGTGTGCAGAGGTGTTGTTTTTCATGTTTGTACCAAACACTTATGAAAATTGCTTCACAGAATTGAATTCTTGCTTTCTAAAGAGCTTTTACAAGGCATTTCGATACACACAAGGATGCTGCAGTTTCTTTTTTCCACCCCTAAAAGCAAGTTTCACGTACTCCTTAGTGCCAAGTTTGAATGTACTCATGTCAAGATGACACCTGGAGAAGCAGAGAAAAGGAAATGCAAAAATAAAGAGCAGATACTCATACCAAGCAACATCTGATATATCAACCAACTGTTAACCTTTGGATTTCTCCTTCTGAGCCTTAAAAATAAGTTAAATCTTTTCCTTATGTCTAAAACTGGAAGCCATAACTATACCTTTTAAGACATCTTAAAGATGCAGACCCCTGTAAAATGAAGGCCAGGCAGGTTGAAAACACCAATTCCTACAAAATTTAGGTGATGATTTAAAACCACAGACTGAAAGTCTGGCCCTGCAGTATTTAACACACTTGCAAAGAACATAAATGGACATTCTGCCGCCTTCCTAAGCCTGAAGAGAGGCTGTGCTCCTATTGCTGCAACAGCTTTGAGCAGACTATGACCAGGTTGCCCTGACGTTCTGCACGAGTGCGGAGGTAGTTCTGAACAGGTAAGTTTTGCAGCACTGCTGGTTCATGCTGGTTTGTCAAACACTCTCAGCTCCAGGAGTCCCCAGTCATCCCTCTAGAATTCCCACACAGTTTGGCTGAGTCACAGCTTGTCACGATGGGCTGTGGGCAGGATCATGAACTGACCTAACTTCAAAACAAGACAAACCCAAGAGACATGCCCCATTCTCCAAGCTTTTCAGGAAGCCACATCAGTGATCCCATGCACAGTGCATGGGACCTGCAGAGCAGCAGCCTCTGCATAGCATCATGGGGTTGCCCGTGTCTGTGGTCAGAAAACACAGCCTGGAACAGGAATCACACAGTAGAAAGCTGTATTTTTGCTGGAGCTCAGCATTACTGAACCTAAAAAAAGCAGAAGCAGCAAGTATTGACAGCTACTCACAGAGAGATCACCAAAACCAGAGGTAATGAAAGGCAAGAAAGTACAGGAGCTCTAACTCTTAGTGATTCACACAACTGTTCTTAGTATCTGAGAAAGCTGGAGAGGGAAGAGAGCTAAGCCATAGGGTGTGCGCAGCCTGCTTCTGAGGATCAACGGTACAGGCAGACTGCCCAGGATGCCCTGGGTAATTCAGGGCCTGGGCAGTGGAGGGAGGCCTCATCTCATTGTCCTGGGGTAAAGGCCTAGCTCAGGTTAGCAACCTCATGCAGAAACAAACTACCCAGCTCTGTGAAACCTCCATCTGCAGAATCTCAACAGAAAAAAAGAAAAGATAGGAGACTAAAAAAAAAAAAGCAATACAGTATCTTCTGATTGCTTTTCCATGGATTCAGCGTTGTGTAAGCAAGAAAGGATAGCAGGAACCCTCATACCTTAACGGTCTGATATACAGAAAATAGCCTTCTAAGGACTCCAGGGAGTGGCAAGTGATTTTCTGGACTCTGAAACTGTAGCAACAGAGAGAGAAGATATCCCTGGGCACAAGTATGAAACTGGCTGAGGACAGGAAGCAGAGACTTCTCTGTGACTTTAATATGCACTAGAGGGTTACACAGATTATTATTACACCTGCTGTCTGTTCCCTATAGAAGGGATTAAGACCCCCACATATGCCTTTTATTGATTTTAAACTTCAGCAATTCCTCCTAGTTCCAAACAGGTGCGGTGCTTGAACTGGAACTGTTACAGCCTCAGCTCTCATCTATTGCACGCGCCACGTTAGAGCAGCACCTGACACTGCAAGCACCTTTTACTTACTTTGCACTGGTTTCAGAATCTGAACTCTCCCTTCAGCAAACAAGCAGTTTTATAATCTCTACACTGTCTTCCTCCCAGGAAGGTTTCCCATTATTAAAACAGAAATGGGAGAGCAGAAACTTTCATTCCTAGGGACACTCAGCATGTAATACTGATATATAGGCTTTTAAATGTAGCTTTATTTTGCTATCTGGAAAAAAAAAAGCATAAGTGAGTAAATGTTTGACTTCTTTTGCTTTCTTTCCTCTTTGCATGTAGCTGTCACAAAAATGCTGAACCCTACTTATTTGCCTTGGAATCTAAATTCACACTGATGCACAGAAACTAACGTGGTTTGCTGCAGAGCAGCTCTTCCAGGCTTTCTTTATTCAAGAGGGGCTGATGGCAAAAGGAGGCTTGGATCATGTTTCTTTCCTCTTCTTTCTCCCCTATGCTACAAAAAGAAGAGGATTAGAAAAATAGAGCTATCACTATGCCTTTGAACATTTTGTCTTTTATTATATCTTGATTATTTGCATTACATCCATTAATACAATGTTAACAATCTTTATGTGTTTCTAGATCTCTTCACAAGGGATAAAGCCATTCTTTGTGTTAGAACACTAAAGGGATTGAAATTATCAAGGTTTCCTTCTTCACGCACCAGCACTGCCAGTCAGTCAAGCTGCAGCAAGAAGCATGTGGCGCTTTGCAACAGCAGCCCAGCAAGCAGGGAAATCCACACATGCAAATCCCAAAGAAAGCACACACTGATTTTTTTCTTAAACTAAAAAAGGAGACATTTCTGCTCGAATTAGCACTGAAGCATCAGTCAAGAGACAAGAGACAGGCACTTTGTGCAGGGTAGGCTCAGGTGGTGGATCATCACTAAATCTTTCCCTTTTCTGCTTTTATTTCAAATCCAGCTTAGGCTATTAGAAATTAAATCCACTCAGGGGCTTCATTGAAGCAAACTGTCATCCTGATTCCCACAGAGCTGCCCAAGCTGCTCCTGCAGTTGGCATTACCCAGCATCTCCATCAGTGCTCAAGCAGACAGCCGCTCCCAGAGGTCGGCTCCTCCAAGTTCATTAGTAACAGTCAGTAATAACAGACAAGTGGTGCAATCCTGCAACACTCCTGCCTGTGGTATCTGATCCTTTCACTCAACCTACTGCGTATCAGGGTTTACTGTCTGCAGTGAGGGACCCTTCTTTCTCCACCTCTGCCCTCCAGGCTTCCAATCTCTCCTCAGCTCATCCTTTGAAATGGCAAAAGCTACAACAGATCTTTGGTATCTTGCCAGCATAAGTGAGATGAAGAGGGCTCAGAGGGGACTGCTCACATGTGGTGTCAGAACCACACTCTGAAACCAATTTCCTGCTGACACGCAGGGCTTCACATTCCTTAAGCACACACTGGAACAGGAAAACAGGAGGGAAGAGCAGAATGGACAAAAAGAACAGGTTAAGACGTGCTCCTTCGTAAGAGTTTGTGCACTGGCCATGCAGCAAATCTGCTGAAGAGTTTAGCTCTCCGAGCACTCCTGCTTCTCCTTCCCCAGGGAGCACGCATCACATGAATATCATTTTGCTCCAAGCCTCTCTCCTGTAGTGAATCAACCAGGTCTTCTAAAAATCACTTTGGTGTGGTTCTGAATGTTATTTATCATAGCAGTATTCAAATCACCACTGGGCACTCAACATGATTCTACAACCTGAGATAAATGAATGAGACATATCACTATTAATTCTCTAATTACACATGCATCTAGCCATTCACTCTGTAAAGGTCAACTGTCTTTGTTCATAAATGCTAGCAAATATGGCAAATACAACTGAAATGGCAACACAGTGCGCCAGCATACATTTGAACACGCGAGGTTAACAAAAGGCAGGCACAAAAATGAGCAAAAAATGCCCATGATGAAAAGCTACTGTCCTGAGGAATATTCTGAAACTATTACATGAAGCTATTTGAACTGCAGTGCCAAAGGTATGCGACTGTCCATCCAATACTGTGGGATACATACAAATCTAAATAAAAAGCATGCTGTGCATTTTGCTACAACCATAAGATTAGTTTGCATTTTAATACTGCACTTGCTCTGCTATGTGGATGTGAAAATAATTCTTACTGGCACCTTAAGATTCTAGTTAGACTGCGCTGTGACAGCTACAAACCAGCTACACACAGCTTCTACTTTATTCAAAACACTGCAACCGTAGTTTAAAAGAAAAATAAATCACCAGCAGCTACTAACATGCTGTTACCAGACAAGAACATCCTCAAATGCTTGTTTACAAGTGAAGGCCTAGAGATCATGTCTTCTCTCCACCTTCTCCTCCCGACAACTCCTTCCGCAGAACACTGCTGTGCAGCCAGCACTGACAGCAGCACCCAATACCTGCAGTCAATATGCAGCATCCAGGGAGACCTGCAGTGAAGGCCTTTCTGAAACCCAGACACACCACAAACATCCTTCCTTAGCCTGCTTCTTTAATATGCATATTATGATCATCTAAGGTGAAACAAAACTGGGCACTGCTCTGAAGCTCTTTCCACTCTAGGTTTTGAAACCTCCTTTTTCTCTGGAGACAGACAAATGGGGACCAACAGCAAAGCCACAAGATTTGTGTTCACACTCTTTCAGTGTCTGATCTTCGGTCTGTGGGACCCTGATCTGGTTCTGCTCCATGACAAGATGCTCCTCACCACCACAACTATCATCTACTTCCTCAAAGAAGGATTTGACTGTAGCACCCACAGGCACACAGGACAGCACACCCAGCAGCCACAGCACCTAAACCGTAGTGTGCTTAGGCTGATTGCTCTGCAGCATTGCTCTGCCTACAGTGCACTCAGGGTATCAGCATAAGGCCAAGTTTTCCCTAAACTTGTACAGCATAAATACCTGCAGTAAGTTGGGGTTGTAATTAAAATAACCTGGAGCTCCACCACTATATTTACTCTTTCTAAATTTCCGAGTTGAGGAAAAGGAAACCTAAAATCCCAGCTGAAAACTATGACACTTTTTACTTTATAGTTTCACTCTAGTGTCTGATATGAGGTTTGCCTTTGAAAGAGAAAAGAAAGGAAAAAAAAAACCCTCAACAAAACCTTCACTCCTGCCAGCTATGAGTTCATAAATTCTCCTAACAAGGATTCAGGTGACTTGGCTTCAGTAATTCATATCTCTCAGTCCTTGGCTGGTCAAAAGTAATAGAGCTTGCTTGTGAAACTTTGCTGTTTAAGAAAATTCCGACTATAAAATACTGTGGCACTTCCTCAGGTCACAAACCCATCAAACTTTCCCTCTGCTCTGACTTCAGCAACTCATAGAACAGTAAAACTAATTCAAGACTATAACCTTGATCTCCCAAGGGTCTAACACCTTTATATGCTTGAATCAAAGCATATGAAAGATCACTTAAACCTCTGGGACATACACTGTGGCCAACAGTTTTGCTACCCTACCGTAGTGAAACTTCCCACAGTGGGGACACATCTTGCCTTTACAGGAGTCAGAGCTGTCCTGGGGCCAATCTGAGACACACACAGATTTCCACATGAACTATGGCCATCACAAAAACCTCTCACTTGTTTTTTTAAGTGTCAGTTGTATTTCCTTACTTTTACCTCTCTCCTGTGCAATGATTGCGATGCAGCAATACCCCAAAAAAACATGCTAGCACTTCTAATGGTCATGAAATGGGATGGAACATGCGTCTGCCAGGATGTGACCCTCTCACATGCTTCCCAGTATTGACAGCCACAGTTACTAAGTTCCATTTTAATCACCCCTAACACCCTCTCCTCCCAACAATATGATTTTGTTATAGATATGGTCTTACACTTCTGATTTTCTTTAAAAAACAAACAAATGAAAGAGCAAATATTATAGATGTTATGCAGAGTGCTTAATGCTCATTTCCATGCAAACTGTCATGAAACCCACCTGTACAGCTATGTAGGACAGCAGGACAACGATACCAGGATTAGCAAGGCATGGTGCACCTTTGATGGAGAAGGATGTGGCAGAAGGCACAAACCAGAACAAAGAAGTACTGAGAAGATCTAAGCCTGATGTTCTATTTCTAGGCTTCATGCTAATAAGCGGTATCAAAACTAACACAGAAGTGATAATACTGAACAAGGTAGAAGCAAAAATTAGCAACATGCTTAATCTCATTAATAACAGATAACAGTAGCTCCAAGAGGAGTCTGTGATGCTCCCAGGCTTTCTCTATAGTAATTGCACGTGTGACTACAGTCATAAAGATTAAACCACTTGAGAACTCCCAGGAAGTCTTTGCCATCCTTTCCCAGTAAAGAGGCTCTTGGGGTGCATGCTGGATTCATGCTCTAGGCACTTCCCATGCATGTGTCTTGTTTCCCTCCTCTGCACCCTAGCCCCACGTCTTAACAGTTAATACCCTAATGAGCTTCCCCCCACAACTGCAGCCATGCTCTCCTCTGCAGCCCCACCATTTGGCAGCAAAATTCAGAATGAAGAGACCATCCTCTCACACCACTGCCTGCACACACAAACTCCCTTTTAGCTGATGCTCCCTCTGTTTCCACGTGAATTTAAGATTCATCCATGCATGCAACACTTGGCAATATGCCACCCCAGGGCAGTTCTCTCTGATATATTGCTGTTCTTCCTCTTCTTTCACGTTTCCTTTCTCTACACTCACATTTGTGCTTTCTGCCATGTGACATACCAGGCCAAGCAGCACCTCTCTCTTCTGTTGCACCGTCTACCTCAAGTAGTCCCTAAATCATCCAAACACAAGAACCCAGAAACAAAGAACTCTCAAATCTTCCTTCTCTCATTCCACAGGGCTTATCTTCTTTTAAGCCTTACCTTCAGGGGACACATCCCAGACATCAGTGGCACTGACAGAACCTCATGTCCCTCACTTATTGATACTTCAACTGAGTTCTTGAAAATCTAACTCGAATGACTCTGTCCAGCACATCAAACATGCAGTCCTGAAAGCTGCCACCTGTGGGAACTTGGCTTGTCTTCAGAAACAAAACCCAAAACCTTCAGCAAGGACATTGGTAAGATTTCTCTTCAAATCATTGCTGTATCTGCTTTTGCACTTATGTTTGTGCAAGCTCTGCCACTGGCATTTGCAAGCAAAGATCTAAAGCTATTTCTAAGTCACAACTCAGTAGATAGCTCAGTGGTTGATGGTTTGAAGTTCCATCAAGCATGAAGATCCTCAGAACTGCTTATTGCACATAGCAAAAATATGACAGAGAATGGTGTGACTGTGAATGGAAACTAAACCCTGCAGCATTCAGAAGAGGACAGACATTAAGAGGATGAGGAAAGTAAATTTCTCTCCCAAGACTTCTTGTGCTTATTTTGAATATGTATTCTAAAGCCAAGGAAACTATTACACAGGAAAGGAAAGAAATAAACTGGGGGAAGAGGGAATTCAACAGATGGAGCCAACATAAGTAAGTGACAGAGCAGTAAACCCGTTATTTATGTTGCAGTTCTCATTGATTCATTTTCCTCAGTGCACAAGCTTGGCCACCCAGGGTTCCAGCTCTGCTTTGCCCAACAGCAGCAGGATCTAGCTATCAAACCATCACTTTTTTCCCAAGCCCCAGAGCACACTCCTGGAGCAGCTCATGCTTGACAGCACTCACTACTTGATTAAGTGCTCTTTAATATCCAGGACACTGGAGAACACATACTTCCTAGAAGACATACTTCTAGAAGCGGGAGCTGCCAGTTCATACCAAGCATAACAGTCCTCCCCACTTCCTTTCAGAAACCTACAAGAAACACCATGTAAGCTGCCTTTAAGGAAGATTCCCTCACCACATAAATGCCCCATCTAAACTAATCCCCTCCTGAGCCACAGCTTCCCTTCATCCAAACCTGTTTAGGTATTTGCTCAGTCCATCCAGGCTCCCACCCTGCCTGGTTGAGCCCCAAACCCCTGGAGGTTCTCCTTCAACAGCCCAGCAGTTTTGCTAGCCCCAACCAGCCTTCATCTCCCCTAAGCTCCAGAAGGCAAGGAATATCTTTTCTTTTTGCTGCCCACTGTATTTCAGTTTTCAGCCACCTAGCCTCTTGCTAAACATTCTTCATATTCTGAGATATGCTGTGGAGGGAGAGGTGGGAGCAGAGGGCTCCCTCCCCAACAGCCATCTTCCATTTCTTTTCAGATGTTAGAGAACTGCTTCACGTTCCCTGTAACCAGAAGACAGAAAGCAGTCAGACACCACAAAGGCAGAACAGAGCAGCTTAAATTGAAGGGCACTTTTTTGACAAAGTCAAGAACATTTCCTTCACATTCCTGAATAACTTTCTCTCTGCTCCTGTGTTGTGTTGGCTGTCTCATGACTACACATACAAAAGGGAGAGGAGGAGGATCCCAAGAATATTTGGAAGTCAAATGTTTTGATGCCTCGGCTAAAGCAGCGCCATGCTGAGGACTGCACAGGGGTCAGAAAAATAAGATGTAACAAAAGCACTGCTGAACCAAAATAATTCCAGGAATTTAAATCCTTTTCATCCTTCCTATCTGAAACATACATCCATTTCTCTCTCTTAAGGCACTGTCCTTTCCTCCCCCCATCCCTGCAGCAGTATCTGCCTCTGGTACGCTGCAACGCTGGCTCATTTCCACAAGTCAGCATGCCTGAATGAGAAGTCTGGGCTTGCGGGAGGAGGGAGTCAGAAAGCAGGGGCAAAGGAGAAAAGAGACTCAGAAGACATTTCTGGCCAAAAGTCACAACTAACATTAGTACTGAGGAACCAGCTGCCCCGTGAAAATGTTAATGACTTCTGAGGTGCTGATTTCACAAAAGCAATGTGCCATCCGGTATCATTCTCCCAGATGTGACAGCAAAACATACGCACACTAAAGCCATGTTAGCAGAGGAGCAGATTGTCTGAGCTGTGCAGCTGCTGGGCTCACAGCAGAGCCGATGCAGCACTCCACAGCAAGCAGTGGTGAAGAGAGAAGGCACTCGGCCATGATGTGCTTCCCATCAGTTGTGAATACAGATCCCCAAGTGGAGACAGGAAGGGTAAAGGGAAATCTGCAGATTTTGAACATCATGCAGCACTCTGTAAGACCTGGCTGATACTTGCTTAATAAGCAGGATTTTGCCCAAGAGCTGTCAGGAGGCGGTTATTTCAACTTTCATGGGTTAATCCTTCTACCACCAAAAATCACAAAATCACAGAACGGTTTAGGTTGGAAGGGTCCTTTTAAGGAAGGGACCTTAAAGATCATGTAGTCCCAAACCCCCTGCCATGGGCAGGGACACCCAAATGCTTGTGTATTTATTTACATGTGGCCATACAATCCTTTTCCAAGCTGTGGCCACTTTAAAAACCTTTAGAAACCTTCTCTTGGTTTGTCTTCACCATTCGATAATCATGTGTAAGAAGATGAAGGAGGGGGTTATTTGTCCAAATTCATAGGCACACTTACGACCCTCCTGTTGTAAGGGCTGCTCACAACCAGCTCTGAAGAGCATCCCAGCATCCCTACCACCACAAGCTCCTTGACTCTCATGGCTTTGTTTTGGGTGAGGGAGGGGAATCCCTGAAGGTCCAGTGAAAGAACATCAAGACAGTGATAGATGGTTCTCATCTCACAACTATGGTACAAGCTCAACCACGTCAAATGCCATCATTTTCAAAACACTTCTTAATACTAAATGATGACACCAACTATTGCAGAATCTGGAGACATTTTTCAAACCTTCATGCATTAAACCTTAGAGCTTCTGAAGTCTCAGTTTCCTCTTTGTGGTTGACTGTTCTAAACTAAGAGACTGTGATATTTTGAATATGGGGAATTTATAATCATCCATCACTAGCTGTATCTCCAACTGCAGGATCAAAATGATTTCAGTTAAAACTAAAAGTTTCCACAAAAAAATATACACCAGATTGGTAGAGAAGCTTCTTCAGGCTCTGGACAGAACTGCCATTCAAACCCACCAAGAGATCCTGCATTTACATACCAGATAACCAACAGCTGATTTGCCTGTTAAGTCTGGGTGCATAATCCACTTCCATATCCTTGCTCTGTCTGCATCAGGGTCTTACACTTCACTACCTATGTCTTTACAGCTCTTGTAGGGAACTCTGCTTGTTTACAGTCTGCTACGCCCCTCAGTTTCCACTACTGGGACACAAGTTGGCAAAGTAGGGCCATAGCCCTGAATTCCTCAGACCCCAGCTATGTGGCAACCACTATTTTAGGGATGGGTATGGCTACTCTCATTTCTCATGAGAAGTTTTAGAAGTTCCTGGGTGTTTCCAAGTGTGGGGAATGCACATTTTTTTAATTTTATATAGTTTTCACACAGTCAAAATACCATTTCCTGTTCAGTTTGAAGGGATGTATTTCTAAACACAATTATCACAAAAGAAAGGAAAAGCCTTAGTGAGGAAACCTCCTCAGGGGTACATGCGCTCATGCGTGGGGGGTACATGCAGTGTGAGGGGGATGCAGAAGAGAGCCTGAGAAAACAAGACACCTCTAAGGCAAGTTTCACGAGTGCTGGCAGAGCTGGAGAGCTGCACACCAGGACTCTCACAGGGTCTCTGGGGGATGCCATGCGATAGCTGCACATAGTTTCTAGAACATACATTGATACAGCAAGCACTGGAGAAAATATTACTGCTCATTTCCCAAAGGACAGTTATATAAATACCTATGCCTGCTCTGCTGATTTATCCCTGTGAGCCTTAGGTGAAAAGACCACAAGAACCTGGGACTTGGAATAGGAACATGAAGCCTTTTCATAACAGGTTCTAACAGAGGGTGTTTCAGCCTCTGCATCAGAAAGAAAAATTACCTTGCCTTTTGAGAAAGATGGAATATGGTTTGGCTGCAGCAACATGACTGAAGTCTGGATGCTTAAGCGACTAAGCACATATTTTTTGTGACAGTCCCTCTAACCCCCCCAAAAAATGAAAAGCAACATTATAATGCATACACAGCTTCAGATTTGGATTAAGCAATTATTTGGGAAAGCTTAACCAAACAAAAATCAGCCCAAGAAAGGCCTCACTGCAACCTTTAAGGTTGCAGAGCCTCTATGTCTTTGGAAGCCTGGAAATAAATGCTACTCCCCTTTGAGCTCTGTTCCCCTTGCAACCCTGCAGGCCTTGCTCATGAATCCCCTGCTATTTTACAATACATGCAATAGCTTTGTTCTCTGATAGACACAGCCACCCAGTTGTCTTACACACCTTGTAAAAGGTACAAAACCCAACAAATATCTGGAAAAAGCCAAAGAGAGAAAGATATTTAAATCCCACGATCCAGCAATATTCCCTGGCAATTTAAAGGTGAAATGTAAAGGTTCCACTCTGCAAAGATGTTATCAGATGTAAGGATTACAGATTGATAGATTACAAATACTCCACAGTACTGTATATTCTTGCAGTCTTCCTCAGTTCAGATTTTGTATAGGGCACTTGATAACATCATCTCCTTTGACTACACAAACCTTCCAAAACACATTTGTTGTTGCCTGTCCCAAAATTCAGGACACCCAGTCAACAGTCAGTCACATTCCTCTTCTATCTTTGATCTCCGTGCTGTTAACCTGTAAATCCTGTTGCCACAGATTTCCTTATTATCAGCAACCTATGTGTTTATTTATTGTACCTTTAGCTCAGACATCCTGTCTGTAAGCTTCTACTACTTGGGTAAAGGTAGCTCACTGTGGTAATCCTACCAACTGAACATGTGAAAGCAAGCAAACATCACATGCATACCCCATGTCTTCCCCCCTCTCCATCCCAGCCCATGTGGAGCCTCCCACCTCTCCCACAGACTCTTTTCACTCCTCAGAACATGCAGAGCTGTAGGTTTAAAACCTCCAGGTAACGTTTGGAATTTTCAGATACATTCATGTTCTTTTACAGATCTAAGCTGTCAAAGCCATGCCACTAAAAGCTAAATGGGAAAATACAGCCTCTTGTTTTCCCACCAGAACCTCTTGCACTCTATTGTAACCACTACACACATCCAGAAGCATCTGTAAAAGAAACTGCATGGCAGTTCAGAAACCTGAAGTGCTGATCCAGTCTAGGCAAATGAGGTAACTTTTGTACAACAAAATGAAGGAAAAGAATGCTGAAACCTCCTCTTTGCATATTCCTAACAACAACATTAGCAGTAAAGCAGGCAAGGCCCAGGTTGCAGTTTTCACTGAAGAGGCTTCAGTGAAAGAGAAGAAGAATAGCAATACTTTACTGAAAGTGATTGATAGTAGAAGTAAAAATAACCCTACCAGCAGTTGAATGTCTAAGCAGTGTTTATTGAAAGCTGTTGTGCAACACAGTCTTCACACACTGTGTGGATTGCAAGCTTCCTGCAGCTCATGGCCCTGGAAGCACCTGTAAGGTTACACCACGGGTTTTTTCTGACAAAGTGACTGACATACAAACAGGCAACATGTGGACTGAATGGTTAACAGGCTATGCTCTTGCCATGAAGACACTGGACTCAGGAATCTCACATCCTTTTCTAGGTCAAAGACTTCTTTTGGGACAAAAACTGTCTCTGGATCTCACTTTCCTCATGTTTTACTGCAATGGGGTGCTTCTGGCACAAACTGTTTGAGAGACTCCAAAATAGAGATGACAGAGGCTGTAATAACTCCTGATAACATAAATTCGGTGCATGCAGCACACTGTAGCAGTTTCATCATTCTGCTGTTTCCCTGAATTTTCTCT
>JANHGB010052115.1:0-14400 GCA_026283785.1 Coracopsis vasa | reverse complement strand
GGTAACACCAGAATAAGAACACAGCAGCGCACTGTTTCTGGTGACAGTGCCCACTAATAGACCCTCGGGCAGTTATCCTCCTAGGATCTACAACATGAGAGCACTAAAAGTCTGGATGACACTGAGAAATACCTGCAAAAAACACTACTGGCATTTCTCGCTATCTCTTAGTACAAGCCATAAGCCAATGGATGACAGTAATGGCCCACAGAATTCATCTCCTCGAAATCAGAATTGAATCAGTTAGCCAATGAGGGCAACATGCAGCAGATTTCCTGCACTGCAGGATCTGTTCAGTATGCAGCTAAATTTAAGTATTAAACTGGTTTCCTTATATATATTGCTTTTATTGATATTGGAAGCATTTTTCTTCAGTTAAACTGCACCCAAATAGAAACACTTTGAAGAGACAAGTACCTACAATGGAATAAAAGGGCATGGAGCATTTGGAAGCAGGAGTGAATGACTTCCAAAACACAAGTAAACAAATAACCCAAGCTGAGGACAGACTTAAGTAAATCTGTAAAAAAGGATAACCTCATAAATCTGTAAAAAAGGATAACCTCAGGGTCTCCAGGACTGGCTAGAGCAGTGTATTTGATACTTCATGCATTATGATATCACATCAATCTGCAATGTGTGGAAAGGCATAGGTATAAAGCTGTGATTCTAATTTCTCTCCATAATTTAAGAAATCATGCTTTGCCATTAAATTAAGTCAGAGTTGTGAATACTTTTTATTAAACCCCTTTGAATACTATGAAGCACAGTTCTACAGCTACAAAAAATATCAAGATAAAGGAGTCATTTATGATAAAGCGAACCAGCTTCCCCAATATAGCATCCATGCTGTCAATAAAACACCTGGCTTTTCTCATGAGAAGGAAAGCTTAAGTTCTGCGTGTTCAGTAACTGCAAAGAACAGCACAAGATTTTTGCTAGGCATTCTCTGATAATTTTGAAATGGGTTCTAATACCAAATGGTACCAAAGAGTTTATGATCTGTTCTTTAAAAATGAACAAGAGTTGGTAGCTCACACTATGTTTTAGAGCATAGTTATATCATTTTGAAATGAATCTGCCTTTTACTGGAAGATCTAAAGTCTTCAAAATACAGCGAAAACAAAGTTTCATGCCATCCTGGAACAACAAGTCCTATCAAAACATCATATCAGTATTTATTTCCAGAGAAACTGAGGCATGAAGTAATGCAGAATTATTTTCAGGCTGATGTATCTGTGCTTGCCTCAACATCAGCGATTCAGCTCACCTACATGGAAGTCCTAATGGTACCATAGCCCTTACATTCTTCATCAAGTGTTATAGAAACCTTGGAATACAGGATGGTACAGAAGATGTGGGTTACTTGAGTGTTACCTGTTCAAAGAAGCACCATCTTCTGAGGTCAAATGATTTTAATTCACTATATCCTCTAGTGACCCAAGCTCATAAAGGCATCTACACTTACGTGAATGTTATTAGTATGTGCTTAAAAAGGGATCAGGGAAAAGCTAACACTGACTGCATTACATGCTGCGTTCCCCTGCTAGAATGTGATTAAGGTCATTGGCAGGGCAGCCCACGTATGTCTAAAGTTTATACTGCTGATATCTTCACCGGTTTGCTGAAGTGCTCATAATTTCAGGCACTCAAATACTCCCCAACTTTGTGAGTATAGAACACATGCAATTAATCAGAAAGCCATTACTAACAAAAAAGGGGGGTTGTAGGTGTATGAAATCCCGCATATCTTCTAGGATTTATAGAATCCTAGAAGCATTTAGGTTGGAAAGAACCTTTAAGATAAAGCCTGACCACTAACCCAGAGCTGCCAAGTCCACCACTAAACCATGACCCTAAGCACCACATCTACACATTGTTTAAATACCTTCAGGGATGGCAACTCCACCTTGTTCACTGCTTGACAATCCTTTCGGTGAAGAATTTTTTCCTCATATCCAATCTAAGCCTCCCCTGGCACAACTTGAGGCCGTTTCCTCTTGTCCCATCACTTGTTCCACGAGAGAAGAGACCAAATCCTATGTTGCTACAACCTCCTTTCAGGTAATTGTAGAGAGCAATGAAGTGTCCCCGAGCCTCCTTTTCTAAACAACCCCAGGTTCCTCAGCCATTCCTCATCACACTTATGCTCCAGGCCCTTCACCACTTTTTTTTGCCCTTCTCCAGCCCCGCTCCAGCACCTCAATGTCTTTCTTTTAGTGAGGGGCCCAGCACTGAACACAGGATTCAAGGTGCAGCCTCATCAGTGCTGAGTACAGGAGATCACCACTTCCCCAGTCCTGCTGGCCACACGATTTCCAATACAAGCCAGGATGCCACTGGCCTTCTTGGCCACCTGAGCACACTGCTGGGTCATACTCATGTTTATAAAACCCCACAGCTTACTTTGCTAGCTAAGACAAATAATAGCCAGGTTTTAAAATTCAGCAATCCTAATTTCTTGCTACTATTTTGAAATCTCTCAGGGTCATTTTCCATGGTTTTAAATTCCTTACATGGCATCAAGCATAATGTGTGTATACTCACTCATTTTGTTCTGGGTTCTAGCTCTACAGAACAAATATTGCTCTGAACAAAGCACATCTTGAATGCTACCCTTCCACACGCAAACAAGGGAAAACTCACTTTGCATTTGAAATATCTGTGTAACTGAGTGTTAAGCCTTGCTTTTGTTTTGAAAGCTAGCAGTTTTAGCAGTTAGTACTTCTAAATGACAGCAGTTACAGTGTTCAACTTATAAATTCTACACTATAGAAATGGATTGTAATCGCAGCCTCTTTTCTGTGCTCCTGAAGATGCTCTGACTGCTGTAAGATGCATTGTGACTTTCAGTGGCTGCATTGATGACTGAGGGAACTACTACATGGATATGCAGAGAGAGACTTCACTCCAGTATTTCTGCCCAGCTAGGAATTTCAGCCAAGGAGGTGCTTTGGAGTTACTCTTGACCAACAGGTTTTATCTAACAAAAATGCCACCCTAGAATTCATATGTTTGAATACACTTAAAAGTATCATTTATTTTGGTCCAAAGGGTTCTTAAGTTATAGGACAGAAATAGTAACAGGTATACAGACAGACTAACATTTTTGCACACAGAAGGTAATTTCTTAGTATTGTTTTATGTGAATGACCAAAATGGAGCTGTTTGGAAAAAAAAATAAGAAATCCCCTGCAAGTATTTCTGGCTTTCCTGACCCTGCCCTTCTTTTATTGGTATAATATTTATGATCTTCTGTATCTTAATTCTTCCATTGAGAGTCTTAAGCCGATTCACAGACCAGGTGCTGTGTAGGTGGGTGCTGTGTGGGTTTCCCCTCTGCTCAGATGCCTGAACTACAAGAGCTAAGCATCATGTTCAGCCAGGCCTGAACACCCTTTGAGCCAAGATTAACAATCTGTGCCAAACTATGGAGGCAGCTTGGGATCAAAACACCTTTTTAAAACTTTCCTTAATATCTGGTTATATAAATAGTACAAATCTGTCCATAAAAATCTCTCTTAATCACTTATACAGTCAGGCAAACTTATATCTCATTTGTCAGAATGTCAAGAACAGTAGGTGCCCATTCTTGATCTCATAGTAAGTCATTATTACTTAACTCCATTGATTTCAATGGAAGGCATCAGAAATACCATCAAGAGGAAAAAAAAAGAACAAAACTATATTTTTTGGCACTTCCTTAAGAACTCATTTGCAAGCTAGGAGTAGCTGCTATTTTCATCAAATTTCAAAGGATGATGTGCATTATAGCTTTTCTTTTAGTTTATTAATTTTCCAATTGCAGTCTTCTAGGATCTTCCTCCTAAGAAAAGGGCACTTAGTCACAGTACCAGCATCTTTCCCTGTGCTCTAGAGAACCAACATTCAGCATCTGGACTGGATTTCTGATACACCATAGACACAAAGCCACCATTTGCCTCATCACTGTGCTGTCACTTGCTTTTACTGAGTCTTTGGTAAAAAGAAATACAAAAAACAATGTAAAATTCAAATAGGACTGGGAAGTACATTTGGTATCAGATTGCCTTGAAGCCTGCTGCAGCTTTTTGCAAAACTATATCTGTGTTCTCCCAAGTTCTTGGGCACATCTGGAGTTTCACAGTTTTGGATCAAACCAGATGACAGCAGTCTGTCAAAAGACAGCTAGGAGCCCATCAAATAGATATGCAAAAGAATTAAATTAAGAAAACTCTTTTGAGCCCAAAATAGAATTTTATATAACACAAAAATAGTTCTTTTTCCAAACTTCCTTCCATGGAAAGGACAGAAAGTTAATTCTTTCTGTCTGAAAACAACACATTGGCTTTACTGATGACAACCTTTAGAAACAGAAAGGCAAGAACATTTACTACTAGCTGTGAGATCATTTTACAAATGTGAAAGCAGTGTTCATCTTGTGCATGACTGGGAGACGGGACTGAAATCACACCAGGATTTGTGGTCACCTTTGGGGAACCCAGTGCTGACCCAGAAGTTTCACATCTCAGGTATGGAAAATCTTAACTCAAAACACTGTTTTGGACTGAAAAGTCAGCTGAGCTTGTTCAGGAAGGGCTTCTGGCTTGTTTTGAGAGATGGTGGTTCAGAGCATTGTACTTGGCCTCAGAAATTTAATTGTACCTAAATTAAGACTGAAAACTGATCAGGTTGGATTAAAGCCTGGTGGGATTGTGGACAGAGATTTCTCACTCTGTCCTTTGCTAATATTTTTCCAAACTGCTTTTTGGCAATCCTTTCATTATATATATGTATTTTTTTTTTTTTTACCCAGTTTTCCCTGTAAATGAGCAGTGAAATTCCAAGGGACTCTATCAGGAGTTAAAATCATTCAGTATATATTTGCCAGCGCATGCAGTATTTATTTTTAAACAGTGCCAAAACTGTTTATAGATAGAAACAACAGGACAACCCATAATTAAATAACTGTTTCTGCTACATCTGCTATTTAGCAACTTGAAGGAAAATAATTTCCCAACAACAAATAGGAATGGTCAAGAAAGCTCTCAAGTTTGGGCCCATTATTACCATATAAAACAACATATTAGTTGCTTAGCTACCAATCATAAAAGCAGCCCAATTAAAAATGAAAGAATCTTAACTAGCTGCATGGAATATAAAAGTGAAAAGTTAAAAGCTGTCAGGTGGTTAGTGGAGAGAATACTGAGAAGTGATTGACAAACTGGGCTTGCTTTGCTTCAAATTTGGCTTTGATTCAATAAATGATTGACACACTGATGTCGTCTGAAATAGCAGATTGTGCTTTGGAGAGGCTATTTAGCAGCCCATTGATTGGCAGGTTACTAAAATTGTCCCATGGACAGAGGTAACCAAACAGAGCTATATTTTGACAGGTGGGCTTTTTTTCTCTTCACCTGTATTTACTATTCAATTTATATTAAAAGCAGAAGTAGAGAAAGGACCAGAAGAGTGTCATTCGATTTCCATGAAAATGGCGTGATGTCTCCTTTTGTAATACTGTTCCACAAAACTAGGACTCCATTCCTCCATTAAGTATCCTGCTTTTTATGGAAGACTCTTGAAGCCAAGCTGAACAGCCTCACACTTCTTTTTCAGAAATGGAGACATATCATGAACATGAAAGTGTTTCTCCATTTGAACAACAAGCACCTTCACAAGGCAGCGACAAGTAACATAATCAAACACGTTTTCTAGCTGGTAGCAGATAACAAGGCTCAGCTCCAGGGGGATGAGGTATCAACCTAACACAGTCTCACCATTTCCCGTAAGCTAAGGATGGGGTGGATCAGAACCTGAATTTGAGATCTACAGCCCTGAGTAAAACAAAGTTTGTAAGAACTCTTTCAGTCTCCTCTGACACAGGTGTAAGGCTGCACACAATGAGGCAAAGAACTAGAACTTGGCCACGCGTGACACAAATGCTTTAGAAATACCCGATAAGTGAGAAACAAAGGGAAAAAAGGAAGAGTTTGACCAGTAATAGCCATTAAAAACCTAGCATTTTTTTAATCAAAGAAAGCACCAAAAAGCATTTTTCCTGAGCAAGCATAAATACAGCATTTTTCCTCACCACTGCTAGACTCCAGACTCCAAAAATAGTAGTTTTCTAGGTTTATTATCACTTATTCCTGACACTTTTAATACAAAACCAACTACTATTGTTGAGCAGTAAGTCTTTCTTGTTTCTGAAACCCTTCCTTTTTGTTCCTAAATTTCCAAACAGAAAGGATATTGCCTACTTAGACTTGCAGGTATTATTCTTATCATTTCAGACGTCTACAAAACTTTAGTGTTTCAGATATGCTCCTTTTGTACCTGGCAGTAATTTACACAGAATACTCTTCGCTTTTATCTTCAGCTTCTCAATCATGAGCGATTCACTGCTAAAACTCCATTTTATATAACCCAAAGAAGCTTGCATATTAGTTGTAGATAAAACACTAAGGATGGACATTTACCTCTAGGTGTGAATAAGTTATCAGGTACCTGAGTTTGCAGGTTACACTCTCCACTTCGGGCGAGAAAAAAAGACATTGTTTCCTTCAGAGAAACACCTTCACAGCACATATTCAAACAGACTACATCAGAAATACAAGAAAAAACATAACTGATGACCACTTACCCAAAAAAAGGCACTAAAGAGAGAGCCCAAACAAAATCTGCACTCAGCAGTAGACAACACCAACTTCAGCCAACCTGCTGACTGGGACTGCTGCAAGTCAGGGTGGTGGAGCACCTCACCTAAGCTGCTGCTTGTGAGGGTGATTTGCAGTATCTGATTGGGAACACCTGAAAAAGAGCAGTTGAGTCCATCGGGAAGGCAAGGTCAGTCTCCTGGGCACAAGTGTTCGCATTTAAACACTCACAAACTTTCGCAAGTTCTTCTGTTGAAAGAAAAAAATATTTCCATATTTTCTTTTTTTTTTCTTTCCTATCTTTCAATTTTCATTATTGTTTTTTGCTATATAAAGGACAAAGTACAAAAGCTTTGTCCCTTACATCAAAAAATCAGAGGTTCGCTTTATTAAAATTATATTTCAGTTAAAATCCTATTTAGTAGCTTTAGCATTTCAGTTATACTTCCTCTGCACTGTTTATTAAACAAATGTGCTTGGTATGTGTAAACTGTGTTTGTCCCAGTGGGGCTCAGTGGGTGATATGGTACAAGTGGCAATGAACAGTATTACAGATTCTTACAGCATTTAGTGCCTCACCTTTTCCCCAACCATTAGCAGAGACAGAACACTAGAGACTTTGGAAAGTACCGGTATCATTTTAGCCCCTGTATCGTTTTACATCAATTATTCCATTTGCCAGCATAATTTTATTTTCTAACTATAAATAATAATAATAAAAAATAATCATACCAATAAAAGTAAGAATAGGCTTACACTGCACAAGCAATCATTTACTGAAGCATGGATAGCTTACAACCCAATACCACAGTGACTGGGTGTTTTATAATGAAATTGTCCAGATAGATGGGGTATGGCTGTGGCCATTTGAAAATGCAATTTTAGTCCCAGACATCTTTGCCTTGCCTTCTGCTCAGGACATGTAGCTTCTTACCAAACTTTCCTGTAGGTGTTTATCTGGTTTTGTCAACTCTGTAATACATTTCCCCCAGTTTATCTGCTCTCTTTATTTGGATGGCCACTCAATCTTTAAACAGAAGGGGGAAATACAGCATCAAAGAGCTCCCAGTATTTACTTACCTGTCTTTGTAAGTGGTCTGCCCTCTCCCATCCCCTCAGTGCTTTCAAAAGAGGAAAGATGTTCTACTTTCCAGAAGAAAACTGCTTCTGCTTTCTTTTTGTGCCTCCTTCAGAAGATGCAACCTCACAACCTCTTAGCTACTGGTAACTAACAGACCAGACCTTTCAAAGTGTGAGTTTCCTACAGGCACAGGATTTTTTAGCAACATGGCTCTCTAAAAGAAAGAACCAAATACAGTCCTTGTGATTTTCATTCCCCTCCTTCCCAGTTACAGTAGTGCACCGTCACAGAAAAAAACCCACCCTGATATCATCCTCAAACTTGTACTTTGCAGTAAGGCATTCAGCAGTTATGCAGCACTGCACAATACATGTCCATTTTTTAATTTTAACATTTGTAGCATGTTTTTAAAAAATCTATTAAAAATTTTCAATGAAATATGGTAATTTAGGAAAAAAGCTGTGGAAGAACACTGATTTCTCGATGTTGCCTTTTCACCCTAAAAATGGCCATTTTCAGTTCTTCTTTTCCTTTTATTTTCAATTCTGTCTTTTTCCAAGGACTCTTTGAAGACTACAGTCCATTTCCTGCCCAGTTCCAGCTAATTGTTACTAATTCAAAAGATTCTAAAGAGGTTGTTATTATTTAGAAAAGAAAATAAATCCACTCGTCCGATGTGCCTGCTGATTAGGGACTTAACTCAAAATCCACTGAAGAAAATAGGAGGTTTGTGGATTGTGGTATGAATAACTTTTAGATCAAACTAATTCAATTAGCTGCTTTTGCTGGTTTGGTCAGTGAATGGTATTACAGCGGTGCTGTGCCTGGTTGAGTGAAAGTGGCGTGTTTATCGTTGTTCTTTTAAGGAGGAGATTTGTTGGGATTTCAAGAAGGAAAATTCAGTTCCTAAAATGAGAGCTTCCAGGCTGTTTCAGTCTGCAGTAGGTATGCAAGCCTTAATTATAAATTCTGGAAATAGGATGTCATAGTTAAAAAATGCATGGCTAGCCTTATGTATAGTCCTGAATGAGATCTTATGGGATATTTTAGCTGATGACATTGTGATGGAAGATGAACCACAGATGTGGCTGGAGAAGGTAGCTGCAGCCAGAGCTGTGCAAACCATTGCACTGCTTTAAATTCTCATTACTTGGCCACAAAAGATTATTTTTTGTAGTTAGATGGGAGTTCAAATACAAATACCCTTTTTTGCAGCCAAAGAGGGAATCCTTTAGCTGAAGATTAGAAGGCAAGGGGCTCTGGAAATGCTGCCTGCTGTTACTCAAATTATAAATGATTAGCAATATCAGGATTTCATCCCAGGAGGTGAAATTTAACCTTCCCTACCACCCCATCACACTGGAGCAACTGAACTGTGTGCACAGAAATGCCTGAAAGGGAGAAAACAGATTTCGCTCTAGTGCTGCTGTTCTACCCCTTTGTAGAGAAAAAGACTTTGTATTGCATGATGAGGAATTTTTTACAAAAAAGAAAAATCCAAATACATATTCTGTGAACAAATTAATATTTGTCTAAATGTGAAAAATGTGCAAAGAAGATTTCCTTTTAATGCCCATGAACACACATGGGAAAAGTATAAAGTCACAAAATGAGATACAACTAGCAAGGAACATAATAAGAAGAAAGTGTTTGGTAAGTGCCCTCTTTACACAGGAAAAGACCTAGGAAAGATTACATCTGTCACTCAGCAAAGAGAGCAAGCTTTTGACAGATCACCCTAAGAAAGCCTTTTTTACTTTCATCTTCACTACAGGAATCAGCTGTGATCAGATTGCAAAAATAATCAAGACCAGCATTAGGATGGTGGGAGCTCTGGCTACAGTAGGAAAAAGAGTTTCAAGAGCACTCAGAAAACACACAGATAAGGTCAGGCCATTAAACTCATCTTAGAAGAATTTCAGAACTACAGGGATCATCCCTGAAGACTTCTGGAGGACCAATGGTTTCCAGAAGACTCAGATTAGCGCAAACACATCTTTAGGATGGAAGGGTGGGAAGGGACCATTGCATCATCTTGGCTTCTGTTCATATAAAAATACTGAAACAAAACTATCCATAAGAACCTAGCATAAGACTTTCGGAGATGAGTAACAGACAACATGGAATTATTAAGGATAAATTATGTCAAACCTACCTAATCGCATTCCATGACAGTGTGACAGACTTTGTGAACAGGGAAGTCATATATGTTGACTTCTGTTAGCTTCTACCACTGTCTCACCTCTCAGTCCCACATGAGTGAGCTGTGGGATATCCTCCAGATGACATTACTGCAGTGGGCTGGAAAAGGTCAGAAAACCTGACTCCAAAATTATACCTTCATGGCCCATTGTCAGGCTGGAATAATGTCTGGAGTGGGTTCTGGGCTTTGCAATATCCAATACTTTTATTAATGTCTTAGAAGGTGGAAGAGAAAACATTTTGTGAGGTATCTGCAGATGGTTCCAAGCTAGAGGGAACAGCAACAGCCTTTGAAGACAGCCTTGTAAGATACAATCATCCTGACAAAATGCAGAAACAGTCTGAAAAAATAGGATGCAATTCAAGATGAATCAGTGCGAAGTTGTCACTGATGCATAATCAGCTGCTCAAATATAGGATGGGGACAACTGATTACAAAGCAGTTCTACAAGAAAGCGTCTGGCGTTACAGTGAATCAGAAGCTGTACGTGAGTCAATAGTGTTGTGCTCCTGGAAAAAGGGCATATGTCAAACTGGGACATATAAACAAGTGTCATATGTTGTACATGTGACGTAATCCCACTTAGTTCTGGGAAGATTTCAAACGCAATACAGCATCCAGGTTTTGGCGCTGCACTTCAAAACATATGTTGTCCAGCCACGGAACAATGAAAATGGTGCCAGGTCCAGAAAACATGACCTACAAGGAATGACTCAAGAAATCGAGGGTGTTTGGTGAGTAGATGTCATAAGTCTTCTAATAGATTAAAAATTGCTGCTAAGGGGGAGGAAAGAAACTGTTCTCCATTTCATTTGAGAACGCCATAAAAAGAAACAGGTTTCTATGAAGTGTTCAATAGTAGGAAAAATTTCTAATGGTAAGGCTGCTAGAATAGATTGCCCAGAAGAACTATTGAATGTGTATCGTATTGGTCAAATGTTCCTCAAAAGGGAAACAAGTAGAGTTAATCGTACCAGAGAGAGGACTGACCAGATCACTCACCAGCTGCCCTCTTTTCTGTAAGGAATCCTCACTCTGTCTGTCAAGATTCTTTTACAACCATTGTAATTCCAATTATTTTTAATCATTTTTTCCCCAGTAATGTTGAATAAGAAGTAAGTAAACACTGAAGCTGGCAATGTCATTGGCTGGCATTACTACATATTGAAACATTTTCATTTATCAAACCCAAATAATTCCTAACTTTTTCGCTTGTTTGTTTGTAGCACTTGTCAGGATTTCTCCTTTTTCCTTCTCTAAAGCGGTAGGCAATGTGTGAAGGGTGGGGGGGGTCATCAACTCACCTTATGAGCTATGTACCTACATGTTTATAACTTCAGGGAGTGGAAGGGAAGAAGGAAAAAAAAGGAAAGAAAATAAAACCCAACCACATTTAATTACCAGCATAACAGCCACAGACAGACAGACAGACAGACAACAAAAGTAAGATAAGAGACACTTCAAGTAACACAGCTGAGTTTGCTGTGACTACTCATGATGGGAACTGTTATCAAAGTCAAGTACACAAAGCATATTCAGCCCTTTATTGTGCACAAAAATATCTGTGAACTTTAATGCGCACCGAATCACACACATTACTTTGAAAAATCAGACCCAAACCACACCGAAGCTATAGCAATGAGGATTTGCACTATCCCAGATCACATTCTTGTTCCATGCAATCTGCACCTAACCAAGAAATTGAAAAACCTCTAAGAGCAGACCTGGTTGATTGTATATTGCAAGATTTGAGGGGGAGAAAATTCCTTCCGGATCCCAGTGGGGAATTCAGCTCATGCCCTGAAGCATGAGATTTGATTACTCTTTTTTGAACATGCATAACTGCCATTGCTATTACTGGTCATAACATTTTGTCAGGAAAGAGAAATATTATTCTGCAATGTAATAAAAATAGATAAAATTCAATATAGCTTCAGAATCATTTGCTACATTTCCAAAGTAAACATTAAGCACCCATCAAGATTATTCCATTGGATAAGCCAAGGAAGCCTTCAGTACTATCTGTTCATTTTATTATCTCTAATTTTCAACTGTGCAAAAATGCTTTCGGTAAATATTATGGGTTCTTCCTGTGCTAGAAGAGATGCTAAATGACCTTCACCAACTTAGTTATAAATAACAGAAGCAGGGAGCACACAAATGCTGTGTAGTTTCAGCTCTGTTCAAACCTATCAGCAAAATCTGACCAGTGGATAAAAATGGACACCAGATTCTGCTTGCTTTTTTTTCCCCTTCTTCATAATCCCACCCCAGTTCCCTCTTGAAAGGCATTCTGTTCTGTCAGCCATAATGGCATCTGCTGGTGGAGACAGGAAGCCATAAATCTGTAGGGTTCCTCTCGACCAAGCCTTGTTAATGCTCCCATTTATCACCGAGGATAGGGTGCCATCTCACTAGTGCTCTACTCACAAGTCCATCTTCTCAATTTCCCCTTCCCAAAGGAGTAACCATTTAAAACAGTGACTTTCTCATCTTGCATGTTGAGACTGAAAAAGCCACTGATACAAATACCATACCCAGTGTGTAGCATTTGGATTTAAGCCATGACTCTGTAGAACAATAGCCACTACTTGCTGATCTCAGACTACACTGAATCGCTGCTTCACTTACATCTAGAGCTTGTATCTTTTCAACTTGCACAGAAGTAGCAGATACCAGATGGAAAGGTTAAAATCTGAGGGGGCCTTGACACTTGCCTCCCCCTTCTCACCCCGATGCCTGCTAGTTTCCCAGCACATTACAATATTGTGCGATGGTTTGGGAGAATTGTTAGTAAAACAAGCATGTGTTAAGCAGCATTTAGTACCCAATCCTTCAAAATAAACTATCATAATCAGAGGTGCAGTACCTTTCTGCACTGCCAGGGAGGAGAGGGAATATAAAACCAACTAGAACTGTCTTTATTTGCTTGATTTGGGAACCAAGACACAGAAGCTGAAGGGATCAAAATCACAAATCAGGGCTAGATGAAATGTGAAATGAAAATCCTAGTTTGCCATCCTGCCCCTGAACTACTTGATCCAGGTCCAGGGCCACACTTAGTGTCTCACCCTTCTCACACATTGCTGGGGTAACTGCCCCAATGCTGCGGATGTTGTGGCCTCTCTTGGCCCCACATTTAACCCTGCCTGAGCTGGGGACACAGCAGAAATCCCCTGGTGTGCACCAACTGCATTTTACATGTGCTGCATACAGGTAGAAGAGGGCTGCGCAATTCCGACTGATTCAAGCACAGCTGTTCACTTCTGAGTGAGTTATGCTAGGCAGAAGTGGAAAAATGTGCATTTTATAGTACTGTTATCCTATTTTATCTTTCAAACTAAGCATTTGCTTGCACCAATAAATACTTTCAAATTGCTTATAAAAATTGCTGGAGTTTGTACAGGCAAGGCTATCAAATAATTTAAGTGAAATCAGTTAGGTGGACACTTTCATAAACACAATCTCCTATTAGACTGCTAAATACAAAGGTCACTTAGGGGTCTTCCCGTGGAAACTCATTTCCTGCCTGAGCAGTGGGACTGTGAATCTCCAGTGCCACCAGCTACAACACAGCAGCTCTCACTGGTACTTTGTAACAGAGCCTGGTTGAAGACTGATTTTAGAGAGTTGCAAATGATTCCTATTAAACCCAAGAGTTTCACTAAAAAGATAAAAATGCCAAAACAGAAAAAGTGTCTAAGAACTCAGTTCCCTAACAAACTCTGGGACTGAGCTATACAGTATTGCAACATCCACTTTTAAGAGGTCTTACACAAACTGCAGTTGAATATGTAGAAATTAATCCATCTTTTCAGCCCCAAATAGCTTTTAAACCCTCAAGGTGTTAACAGCAGTTGTGGGGAATAAACGGAAATGAATAAATGGGGCAGGGAAGCTATCTCCCTGTCTCTTGTGGCACAACGCTGTTCAGAGTTCCCGTGTCCCGTCTCCCTCCTTGGCCTGGCCCCTTGTTGGCTTCTCTGAAAGGATGAGACAGCCGGTGTGGTGGGACGGGACCTCGCTCTGGGTTACCAGGAGGGTGCAGCAGCACTCGATGGAAGTTCCCGATTGCCCCTGATCCAGGTGCCGGGGGAAAAGTCGGGAAGCTGCGGGCGCTTATCCCGGACGGGCTGACCCCGCTCTGCCGAGCCATTGGCGTGCAGCGCTTCCTACTGCAGCCCTGCGCTACACCTGAACTTCACCCAACTTCCCGTGTACGTCCAGCCACGCCGCTCCTAACGGCGGGGTGCCCGTTCGTGTGAGAAGGAGGAGGAGGAAGAGCAAGATCCGCGGGCAAAGCGCTCCGCTCCCCGGTTCCAGCTCCTCGTGGGCACTCGCCCCCGAGGCAGCGCTCGCCAGCCGGCAGTGCCGCCGCACGGGGAGAGCCCCCTCCGCGGTCCCCGCCACCCTCCCACCCCGCCGTAGATCCCCGTTATCCGCTTGTTAAATCTGCAGTGACGCAGGGCGAGGGGCGC
>JANHGB010052114.1:0-15000 GCA_026283785.1 Coracopsis vasa | reverse complement strand
TGTAGCTTTGTTCCCTTGTAATCGGTAAAACTGTACTTGAGTTATGTACTGCACGCTCCCAACAGGTAAGACTGATGCCATATTTGGAGCTACTGGAAACCAAGCAGCTCCGTATCTCAACTCGCTCGCGGTCTCTGAAGTGTAATTTTCAAACCTGCAGCGTACTTAATTTGTGCTGTGGTCTCACTCGCTGTCTCTTCCCCTCCTCAGTGTTTTACATGCTCTACCTGCCGGAATCGCCTGGTCCCCGGAGATCGCTTTCACTACATCAATGGCAGTTTATTTTGTGAACATGATAGACCTACAGCTCTCATCAATGGCCATTTGAATTCACTTCAGAGTAATCCACTACTGCCAGACCAGAAGGTGAATACCCAACAATTACTAATAAGCTTTATTAGAGCTAAATGAAGATCAATTTCTTTTCATTCTAATAGCGGACGTTCCCCACCCCTGCAAGGAGACCTTTAAGTAACCAAACTTCTCTTAAGTAACATAGGTGTGGGGCATGGGGAGAAAGCATTATAACCTTTTAAATATGACATACGGGGGGGAGGGAGTCAGTTTATTTTGGTTTGGGCATGTGCATCTGTACAGCTGTTGAACTCCTGATGTCCAAAGCAAAGTGGAGAACGTCCGTTAATGCAAACTCCTAACAAAGAGAAGTATTTTATTCTATAATCTTGAAATTAAGGGCTACAAGAGAGCGGGTTTCTGTGGGAGGAAAATTAGAGCCTTTAATGTGGAAATAAATGTCCTGTGAAGAGAAGGTTCCTGAACTGAACCAGTGTATTTCACTTCCCTGTTCAAGGGTTTAGCTGAGGGAGCATCCTGGGGTACTTTTTCAGGAGTATTTTCTTGTCTGTTTTGTGTGTTATAACTCTGATTTAAAAACCAAAGTGCGCTTTTCTTATCGCTCCATAACACTAATAGCTCAACTAGAGATTGTGTATCTCAGTGGTTGATAGCTCCTGCTTTCTAGCTAAATGAGTAAATAATGACTGTACAAATCATGGAGAGGAGAAGAAGAAAAAAATCCCTGATCAACAGTTGTCCCGTAACTCTGAAACTAGATAGTTTTAGATCTATTTTAATCTCCTTAATAAGTCCTAAAGCTATGCAAGTGAGTGCATTTTGATAACTGCTGCGCCTAATTTGTAACAATTACTGTCAACCTTGAGTTAAGAGACTGTTCATTCCACCCTGGTCCAGAAAAGAGTGAATGTATGACTCTTGCACATAATTTTATTCACATCATATTTCATACTGATTATGTATTGATGACATTGATTCATTTACTCTTTACAGCGCCAC
Organism: Coracopsis vasa; assembly: GCA_026283785.1. Taxonomy (NCBI): domain Eukaryota; kingdom Metazoa; phylum Chordata; class Aves; order Psittaciformes; family Psittacidae; genus Coracopsis; species Coracopsis vasa. The sequence goes on along the minus strand of JANHGB010052114.1, from coordinate 13,686 downwards.
TTGCATGGATATTAAATCTTATTGACCACAGATGAATTTTAATTTCAGATTGGTGATAGATTTTTCCATCAGCTCTGATAGCATATTTGACTTTTTCATCATTAACCCAGGCAATCACACAGCACTGAGTTATTGCAATGAAACAAAAACTGCACACTTGAGTTGGTAATTCTTTATAGATTTACAATAGGAACTTCATTAATGTCTGTACGGAGCACAAAAAATAACATTTATCTGCAAATAGGAATTTGGGAGATTAAAAAAATCTGGGACAAACGCTGGGCTGCTCAGTCTGCAGCGTGCAGAGTATTTCTGAGTGCTTTGAGTTCGTGGAGAAACAGGTCCAAGAAAACACAACCGGGTTTTTAATGTCCGTGATTTTGTTGTTGTTGTTGTGTTGCTCCATTTCAATATCGGTGTTTGCTTTAGTTTTTTTTCTCTGTGCATAAATTTACTGATTAATTTTAAGTATTCTTTCAAGTCTTACCCAGGGAATGTAATTACAGCAAAATAAAACGTGGGCCTTTTCTATTTACTTAATTTGTCAATGGAGGTGATGAGAGAGTCGAGCGCAAAAGTCCTGTATCATTAGGCAGAACAAAGATAATTAAGATTGGAGGAGAATGTGCAGCATCTTCTCAAGGAAGTACAAATACAGTTAAAGATTCATAGATTTATACTGTTGTGAATTTTAATGAAACAAATCTGTGGTGCAGCCTCGCGAGCAGTGACTCTGGGAAATGAATATTTATAGTTATCCCATTTCAAAATATAGGTAAAACCATTCGTCTTTATACACCGCAGTAAAAGGTTTACCATGCCGAGAGTGGTTTATCCACTTGTCTTCTAGGAATGTAAAGTTTAATGTAACTTCAAATAGGTGTCTAAATTGTCATTTAGTTTTATCAGTTTCTTACTATGCCTTTGCAAAGCATAAAAATGATTTAGTTGCAATAAAAGCAGTAGACATGATGAGGAACACAGAACATGGGAGAGAGAGAAGTAAAATTGGACTGGGTTTGCAGAGCTCACAACTGCAGACACCTGATTGATAGAAGCTAAATGAAGAGAAAAGAGTGAGAACAAGTTTTTATTAGTTAATGGCATTGCTACAGCCAGTGCTGAGGCACATGGCCAGGTACTGGGGATAAGATTGAGGGCAGAGGTTATAGTTTGGGGTTCTTTATATTATAACCTCTCTAGAAAATAGTGTAAGTTTACCTGTTCTCAAAGGGGAGTTGCAGAGCACTTGAACCCCAGAAAACTGAAATACAGGTGAGGAGGCAGGTTGGTAATTCATAGATATTCCCGGTTTTTGGAGTTTTGGAAGCTGCAGGGACAGGTGCCAAGAGTTGTGTGTCGGGGGGGGCTTTTTAACAGTGTGAGGATGTGTACATCCAAAGTGTTTTCCAGAAAGCTGTGTTTCAGGGCCACTAAAATGATTCCACTATGACAGTGTTGGCTGTAACAGATACTTGTTATTAAACATTAAAGATAAATCAGTCTCCAGGTTATTCTACCACTGGAGATCATAGACACAGCAGAACATGCACAGGGGGGTTTATTAAATTCAAGAGAGACTCCTGTCATTAACCCCCATTTCTGTTGCATAGGCGGAGGTGACAGGGACTTGATGTTGTGTCCATTCAGTCTGCAGGTTAATCCTGCGGGTGACTGGCACAGGCAGAAGAGGTTTTGTGCCCCAATTTTGGTGGCTGTCGCTGCCTTTTGCCTCCCCGGGGCAATGTGCAGAGATCAGGTGTAACTCCCCATCGCTTGCTGTGCCATGTGAGAGCAGTCTGTGTTCTCTGACCTCAGTCCTGCCTGCCTGCAGAGCGCAGACTCACCGTGCGTGATGCCCCGCGCGCTGTTCCACGTGAAGGGACTCTCTGCTGTACTGGGTAGTGTTCCTGTAGTAGTTCTTGTTTGCAGCAGTGTTACCACCTCCTCCGAGTGTAGATTTTCCCCCGGTTGGCAGTGTTCGTAGCAAACGCTTGTCTGCAGCTTCTGTCCTGTTAAATAAAGGATGAGTTAGATTACGTCTCTCAGAGAAGATCTTAAAAATCTTCTGGTTTACATATCACTCAACAATTCCCTTGTAGTTACATAATTGGTGTTGTCTGTGTCCATAGGAGAGGATATTTGATGCTCATTTATTAAATATGCTTGCTGGCTGCTCCCTAATCTTTGTTCTGGACAGACAAATTACCTTTCTCACACTGAGCTTCAGCTCTGGGGAATTAAACCTCCAAGCCTCTACTACTTTAATTAGCTTGAAAGTGGGGGGTTGCAGTTACTAATAGACCTCAGGCTTTTAGTAACTTAGAGAAAGGGTGAAAAAAGAACTTCCTGGGAAGCGCAAAATGTCGTTTAAACCCCATAAAAATCTAATATATATTATTTCATTTTGGTAATTGCAAACAGATTGTATTTGAAGACTATGGATGATCATTTCTATTTTATCCATGGAAGTTTAGATTTTTATTGAGTTAGACACTTTTAATTATCACAATTCATTAACACCAGCGCGAAAGCACATGTTTGACTTCATGTATTAAAATGTTTATGTAACATTAAGTAACGCACCAGATGAGGAGTTTTAAAGGGGTGGGGGGAGGAATCCTGAAATCTCTATATATAGCTCTTGTGCAATGCAGCACATTAACCAAAGTTGCCTTGGGAGGCTATTGGCTGCACTTCTTATTTGCTTTACACACTATTTCTTCCAATTATAATATCACGTTACGAGCTTCTTCAAAGGCATGGCGTAATGTTTCTTCCTGTTTAAGAGGGGCCCAGAGAACCCACCTTACTCACTGTACGATTTGTTACCAGGCAGTGCACTTCTTATTTACTGGTGTCATCTCTCTCTTTCTTCTTTGTTGTTTTCTTCTTCCTCCCCTCCCGTCTGCTCTTCTTGGTAGTGAAACTGCGGAAAGAAAATGTTTGCTCTTTGCTATTTGAAGTGGAAACGGTGGCGGTATCAATGGATAGTGTAGAAAGCCTTGATCAAGTCACAGTTGGAAAGTAATCTAATAAAAAAGAGATTAGTGCATAAGGAAAAGCAGTCATGTTGTAGTTTCCTATCTCCAATTTAGTGTTCTAGCTAAGATACCCATTTTTATTTCTTACAGGTCTGCTAAAAGGTCAGAGTAATGCAGAATGCGTGCCTTCATCTCAGATTTTGTTCATCACAGATGGATCCCATGTCTCCAAGTAGACAAGTCACCTTTGTAGCTAGCATCAATGCCAGCTCCATACCATTGCACCTTCTTTATTCTTGATTGCCCTTCCCACATTTATTGGTGTATTAAAATGACTGAATATGAACATTAAGGACTCCATGAACCTGGGCTAATGGGAGACTGTAGAGAAAATGAAAAAAGATCCACCGGAGGACGTCTTGGGGGGCGGGTGGGGACGATGACTAATGAAGCTAATTACAAGAAGCACTGAAATCTGCTTTCTACCCTCATTAACAATTAGCAGGGCACTGGCCAGTTTGTACCCTGTGTTTTACCTTAACAACATTCTATTTGCTCTTTGTATATTTAAGTGTTGTAAGGAAATGTGTTGCAATCAAACTGAACATGAGATAAAAGATGTGGCTTTTGTGATATTCTATCACAAACACTTTTATTGTATCTCTGTAAAATACAATGTATGTATGCATGTAAGTGTTTTTGTCCTAATGTTGCTACTTCCCATGGCAAAAAAAAACCCAAGAAAAGGAAAAAAAAAGTCAGGCTCATAGCAGCTACTGTGTAGAGATTTTCACCTACTTCTAATTTGCTGAATGAAGAAAAATCTTTTATTTGTGATATTTTCAGAGACATTTGCTCTAGTATGGTGTATTTAAATAATAAAAAAGTAAAACAACACGCACTCGAGTTACGGGTTTCGGACACTTCGCCTTTCTTGTCACTACGTTCAAAACATCATTACTCTGAAACTCTTATGCAGTCATTACCTGAATTGTTGATTACCTTTAGAAGTAGTTTCTTGGTTTGGATGGGGTTCTTACGCCAGTAAAAAGTCTGTTAAACCATGGTACTTTTGGCAAGGATACAGAGCCCTGTTTCAAAATGATCTCTATTTTGCATTTTGGTCCTTAATTCTGCACAATTCAATCCATACTGCAGTGAAGGATGGGACACATACAGGTAGCAGCATCACCTATGTTAAGGGCGTGCATGTGTCTGTGAGCACACAAGCAGGAGAGTGTGTGTACGTACCTTAAGAGGTCAAAGAGGAACAGAATAAAAACCAACCCAGGGCCTGTACCTTATGCTGAGCACTAGAACTGAGTATTCATGGAATACAACAGCTGTTCTGATCTGAGCAATATAAAGTTGTGTGTGCTGGGTAAGAGTCTACTTCTTAACACCAATGATCTTAAGGGAAGAAGAGGCCATTTCCTGGGCCGTTTCTGAGCACTTACTGATCTCAAATATGATCTGTTCTCTGTGAGCAAACAAAACCTGCTCCCCCAAAGCAACCCAGCCTCCCCTAAGCTTAGAAAAGTGAGGTTTTCCCATCAGCTGCTCAGTGCAGAATAATTCTGAGGAAAAACTATTCCAAGTTCTCATGTTTGTGGCAGGAACAGTAACAGGGATCTTATGGCAGGAACAGTAACAGGGATCTGTGGCAGGAAACCGCACGCACCTGGAACGTGCCTCTGCTGCAATTAATAACAAATCAATATTAACAACTACTCTGCTTTTACAGGAGAATAATACGTGTGAAATACATCATGATTTAAGTTTTCCTTGTTAATTCTATTCCTGAGGTAGTGCTCCCTGCTCAGTGCGCTCGGTTACGGAGCGAGCCTGACTGTTCCATGGTGTGATGCCACAACACGGAAAGCTGATGTATAGATTTGGCTGTCTAAACAACCAAAAGCAGATTTCTCCCTTTATTTATTTCCAGATTCTATTTCTTGACCTCCAGCACATTGGGGGCTGCTGAATTGCTTCTTTTAACACTTCAGTGCTTGAGGAAAAATAGGACTGATGCAGAGAAGAGAACATGTCGTAATACAGAGGATCAGGCGGTACAGACAAAAACACTTGCATAACACAGCACTAAACCGACTGAAGCTCTGTATGGCCTTTTAATTAACTGCACTTACCTCTTTTTTAACTAAGATTCTGAGCTTTTTGATCTGGTGTTGAAGTCTTTAAGGAGAGGCCTGCAAATTGTGCTGCTCTGAAAAGACACCTGAAGGCGTGTGAATATCCAATTCAAGTGTGAGTGAGACTGTAGACATCCTTCTGCACGCTTTCAGTGTAAGCACTCGAAGTACGGTGTTTAACGTGTGCAGAGTTTTGGTTGTCCAATATAACCTCGAAGTGCTAAGGAGATAGCTAATAACTGTCACTAAGTAATGTAGTATCGCATTTAGTGCTGTAGAGGTTGAAGTTCATTAACGGCTTTAAATAAACTATTATATGACTCGTTTGTAAAGCACAGCTACCTATTTAATAGCTTACTTTAAAAGCATTTCTTCAGTTGCAGACCTATAAGATTACAAATGTCACTCATGTTAGCATAATCCACATGCGAGTGATGAAGCCTTTGCTTTGATGTGCTAAATTGGAGGAGGACTAATGGAGCTATGAATATACAATAGAACATATTTAAGTAGTATTCTTGCTTTAGGTAAAACACTTCCTTGAAACCGGAGGTATTTCAGACAATAAACCAGGCTCAAATGGGGATGGCAGGTGTGGGTGGAAGGCTGCTGGCACCACTTAGGTTTGTCCTTCTGTGAAAAATCACTTTTTGGGGAGATCTGTAAGGAAAACCAGGTACTTGTGCACCTTTTCTCCCATGCATTTGTGATGCTGAGGCTGAAATACAACCCTCTGCATTTAGTGCTACTGAAAAGTCACACAAATAATCATTCACTAAGAGCTTCCCTCACTTTCAGGAATGAACGCTGTTAAAGACCACCAAAGGAAACATTTCTAATCTGAACTCCTCCTGGTGAACCTGGATAAAAGGCTCTGTCAATGCTGCATCTGAACGCCTCAATCATAGAAATTGTCACTCTTATTAATGAAACAATTCCGTAAAAAGATTGCCCTCTAAATGGGTTTAATGTTTGTACCTATCCAGCTGTCTGTGAGGAGATTTACGCATCCCGGCAGGCGGGGGGACATTAAGCCTTTCCAAACCAAATTCTGTTTGCAACAAGATACTGTCTTTTCAGTCCTACATGATTTATCTTTAAATATTTTAACAGCTTACGCGGTACCTGATGAAATATAAAATGAGAATGTCGTACCAAAATGAAGCCAGGAAATTAAGTCACAGCTTTAGAATATTAACCACACAGAGGGTGTCTCCCTTCTGCCCTGTTAGTCAACACTGATCAAATTTGCATCATCTAATTTTAGGGTAAATGCTAAGAAAGCAAAGGCACCCAACGCCGCCCCACGTCCGGCACACTGTGAGCTGCTGTCAAGCACCATCAGACCTTTCAAAGGACCATTTTAATTTCAAGTTTTCAATCAGGTTCTTTGGCTGGCAGTTGTTTGTCAAGCGTGAGGCTTTTTGCAAGCATCTCCAGGCCGAACAGCTCTATTAAATCACAAATAAAACTGAGATAGGAACATTTATGTACATCTATTTTTTAAGCATTACATTTCTTCAGTGTGAAATTACATGTTCTGGGTCCCATTTCACTGCCTGAGCCTCCTGTACACGAAGTACCAGATAACCACTGTTGCTGCATGTTACTGTTAGTACCAGGTGTATGCCTATTGTCAGTCCAGCTAAGCCACACAAGAGCTTATTGCAATTAAATAGCAATTTGTTTCTATGAAACTGCAATTAAAGTATTACTGATCAGCCATTTTAGATTGGCGGTGCTTTGACTGCATGTTAAACAGTGAGGAGCTCTCGATTTATTTCTGCAGCCTGAGCTGCGAGTACCAGTGAAGTGTAACACGCTCACCTATGTCCCTTGTCAAGTTGAAGGTACGAGTCCTCTGTGAAGCACTCTGATCTCATCACGAACATGCTGAGAGCAATGACAAGTCAGGGCTGATCTCTGTAAGTTGCACTTGCAACTTACAGGACCTGAAGTTATTACTGTTTTCTGTTCCTGTATAAGCAGGGATGTGTACGCTTCCTACAGGGGATGTTTTCAACTCCAGATTGATTCTGTTGAGAATGGACTGCAAGTTGTGGGCTGCAAGCCAATAATGTACTGCAGGTCCTGACTTGTTAGAGCTGTGTAAACAGGGCTACTCGAGCTCCTTAATCACAACTAATAAAAAACTAGGAGAAACCAATCAATTACCTTATAAGTTGTTTGGGGTTTTGGTTTGGGTTTCCTTTTTAATAAAAAGCAGAAGTTTATCTGCTGCAGCTTTTATTGTCGCACTTGTACAACAGATGAGGCAGTCTAAAGCAATGGCATCCCTTACCTGTGCGCACCCAGGCTTGCTGGCGGTCGTTTGCCTGCGCCATTCCCGGGAAGCCGCGGTGCTCCTGCCCTCGAGCCTGGCAGAACCCGCCAGCCACTGCCTGAGTCCCCGCCGAGCTCACAGCGTTCGTGGTTCACCTGAAACCTGGAATGTAAATTTTTGGTGCAAATTAAAAACTTGTTTGTAAGAACTCAAAGAGGAATTATCTCTGCAGTGGTAATTACGATTCTTAATTATCACCAGGCTCTAACCACGTCTCAGACATGTTCACTTCAGTTCCTGCCTCTTTGCGCGGTGGAGGTTGCACACATTCTCCTTCCTTCGCCGGCGGGGATGACATCACACCTGTGGCATGCATGAGATAAGCGCTGCTTCGTTTAGAAACAGGTTCCTGTCTCTCAGAGCTGTTCCTGGGGGGTGGGATGGCTCCGGCCCTGCTCCTGAAGGGTGACCCATGGGGCAGAGGAGTGCTGCTGAGCAAACTGCTGCGTCAGCAGTGAATGGGGAACACGCACCCAGCGCTCCGGGGAAGTGGCAAGTGAAAGGCCTGTGCTTAAACCTCAGCCAGAGTGGCCCAGCTGAGAGTCAGGAATTCACTCACCTGCAGCAGAGTGGTCCTGTCTGAGCCCAAGGCCTGACAAAAGCCCTGTTTACTGGAGGCAGACGCAGCTGCGTGCAGGGTATTTTTTAACAAGTCGGGTTCTGTTGTGCTTCTTTTAACAGCAATTCTAGCACGAAGCTCACAGAAATGTTCCTGACGTGCAGGAGGCTGCACAGGTCAAGGAGGGGGCAACAGGATTTGAGTCGGCAGCTGGGGATGTAAGACTTGGTCCTGCCTGGTGGCTCACGGTGCTTTTTTCCCCCTACTCACCTCTGGCTTGGCCACTGAAGGGCAAGCAAGGGCCTGGCATGACAAAGGCTGGAGTTTTTTGTGTTTCTGATGAGGCCTCTCAGTGCTACTGTATTAAAGGCAATAAACTGCAGAATTTTAGTGACTGGAAAGGCCACACCACACTGTTCAGCCAGCTCAGAGAAGATGTGAAGTGCAGTGGCAAAACCAAGAACTGTCCCTGTAATAGGGTGATGCTTGAGGGATGCTATGTGAGGGCTCAAGCCTCTGAAGGACAAGTCCTGAAAAGGGCCTGGGCTTTCAAACAGCAAAGCACACACACCCAGGAGAGCTGGAAATTCCCACAGGTGCTAAGGACCTTCTGAACTCTCATATTCACTGCTCTAATACAGGCCTCACAGACCATTGTGCCATTTTGATCCCATATGTAATATTGCTCTTCCATTTTTATAATCACTTTATCTGTTTCAATCAGTTCCCTGCTACACAAGATCTTCACCCCGGCTCACAAACGCTGGGCCTGGAAATCCATTTCTTTTTGAATGATGAAAAATGTTTTAAAAATATTACTTTGCTTTTTAGGCCTTTTTTTTATTTTATTCCCTGATATGGACAGAAATTAAAAAACGCCAGCAAACCAGACCAAAAAACCTCAGCCATTTTGTTGAAGCAGCCCCATAAACCGTAACCCTGAGCCCAAAGCTTAGCTTGAGATGTTCTTGCCTCAACAGAACTTTGGTTTTTGAGAGGGAGATGACGCAGTGGAGACAAAAACTTACATTAGGAGAAGCGCTGTTCTGCCTGGTTGGGTCCTGGAGCCAGTGAAGTGCCCATGAAGGAAGGAGGGAGGGAGCTGAGCAGCCGAACACAGGAAGCAGCATGCGAAGGAGCCCCCGCTGTCAGAACCTGCACTGGTGCCTTTCTCTGCAGCGGTGCGCAGTCCCCTCTGGTGCTCCTCGTGTCCTTCGCTCTTCCAGGAGTGGTGGCCACTGGGCAAGCTGAAGCTGTCCGTGTGCAGCAGGTTCCAGCTGATGTTCCTGTCTCACAGTGTTGGAATACGCTGTTAATTACATTTTAGAATATCCACATACGTTTCCTCTTAGGGGATCTTACAAGCAAGCTTTTCACTAACAACTTCTGTGGCTCACCGTAACCTCTCAGAATAATCATCGGTTCCATTGAACTTACGCCAGTTGGTTTGTTAAACTAAATTGAGAGAACAGGGCCTATATTAATTCTCAGAAGGCGAGAGATTGCCCTGTGATTTGGGGAAATCTTGATTGCTTACAATATGAATAAATGAACAAGGCAGATATTAACTTTACACCTGACTTCAATTTCTTTGAGCAGTAGAGAAATGTCCAATAGAAAGGAAAAAAAACCCAGCTAAAATTCACAAGCCAGCCATTAATAGGCTAATTTTGTGCTGTAAAATCATCAGCTGCCTATAGAACACAAAGGGCCGATGAACGTGGTATTTGTCTTTTATTCTTAGGAAAAAACCTGCAGCTCAAACAGTCCTGAAAAGGCTGAGCCGATACACATCCCACTGCTGTATTTTCGGGTATCCTCTGATATTCATTCCACTGATGTATTCGATAGGTAATTATGTCAGCCATACCAAGACGCTGATACAAAGCAGTGGAAGATGTTTTGCCATAAAGCTTATACCCCTTGGTACTGGACTGCCTTCAGACGTGGGATCTGCAGCAGCCCCTCAAAAGCTGCAGTTGGTATTTTTGTGCTTATGCCACATTTAAAAACTATTTCTGCTTCATCAGTTCAGTCTTTTTGGCTGGCTTGGAAAAAAAAAACCCATATTGCAAATGAGCTCCTATTCTTATTTGTTGTTTTAAGAAGGGTAAGCACTGAAGTATTCAAATGGAACAGATTATACCTTTAATTACATCCAAACAGGATGCTGAGCTGATTTTTCTATTTTCCGTTTAATTGCTATAGTTCAAACAGATACTGCAAAACTGTAGATGCGTTATTTAAGCAGAGCTGCCCGGCCTCCGTGCTTGTGAGAGAGAGCAGAAGGGGAAAAATGAGACACAATAATTTAAAGGGGAAAATTCCAACAAAGTAGTTTGGAAAAAACCATCCTGGGGGAGAGGTTTTACCTGGCTCTATGTTTTATGCTTTCTTGGAGCATCCTGGGACTCAATGGGAGTCCCACCAGCCACACTGGGTCCCTCACTCCTAAGGGACCCCCCTTCTTGTGCCATGGGTAGCCAAGTGCAGTTTCTTCTCTAACCTGCTCATCAGTGAGTGTCATGCTTCCCGGATGCGATCCCAACCAGTCACCCTTCTCATGGATGTGCTCGATCTCCATTCTCCTACAACACAGAATGAGAATAATGAAAGCAAACACACTTCATCACTTCTTAAACTAAATATATTCTCATTTTGTTTGCATGTGTGTGCGTGTATATCATTCACCATATAGATTTAGAGTATGTACTACGACATTACAGCCAGAGATAAATCCTACTCGCTTACTATATGTGTTATTTGCTGCAACATTAAGCTCCGTAAGAATCTTATATGTAACTTGTACCAAAACTAAATATATTGTGGAACTGATGCACGGTTGTAAACAAGAGCATAACTTCCCACTTGAGCACAGTCGAAGGTGGCAGCTTGTGTGGCAATTCCTTTGTAAACAATTGCACATTTTCCAAAGAATAAGCCAGGTAATTACATTTTTAATGATGGGTTTAGAAAACAGGATTCTTGGGGGGAAGAAATACCTACAACACAACAAAAAAAGGAAACCTGAAGCTTGTACTGTAGAAAGAAATGCCATGTGTGAAATACTGGGTTGTGCTGGGCCCAGGTCTTTTGCTTCCCCAACCTTCTCTTTTTCCTTCTACTTGAACCGGCCTGGGTACAGTCTGGTTTACAGCTCTACTGTGAATTCAAACAAAGCTGACACTGGCATAATCTACTTATTTTTTTGTGTGAATTACCTTATTTCACTATTTTCAGTAGTGCTAAGTATGTGCTACCTGCTTAGAGAGCTGATGGGGAGCGTAGCAGAGCTCAAGATGTCCTCTTAACAGACAAAGCTTACAGAAGGCCATGTCACAAGTAGGGTCTAACCACTAACAGCACTGGCAGCTCTGAAGGGCTGATACGATACAGCCTTGCTGACACACCACAGGTTACATGGAGAGATTCAGGGAGCAACTGAACGAGCTGGAGTAAGAGTACACAACTTTTATTGATGAAGTTCAGGGGAAAGAGGCACCCGGGGCAGCTGTATTAATCCCATAATAACTTGAAATATAATCAGCACATGGCTGCAGGGATGGCGCGGGAGGGAGGCAGGGAGGTGGAGGTGTCAGGGTTTAAGTTCACAGGCTTTCCCAGTTCATTAAAAAGTGAATCAATCAGAGGAACAGGCTGGCTTTTCAAAGGGCTGGCAGTTGGGAAGGGGCTTCGGACATCGGGAAGCACGCAGATGGTGCGCCTGTCCTCAGCAGCATCCGCTGGAGGAGACGGCTGTGTTCTACCCTGCTCGAGCTAGTAAAATGTGTTAGAATGTGCTAAGGGAGATTCTAGCTGGATGTCGAGAAGTTAAAAGCTCGGCAGTGCTGCTGCTGTGGGCCATATCAAGGTGATGCTGAGAGATGTTTATAAAGGGAAACCAAGTTTTGTTTTGTAATTTCTAGAGTGGTGGTTTAACCAGCAGGCAAATGGGCAGAAGGAGTCTGCCTACAGGACCCCTCTTTGTAGGCAGCTGGTATAGTAATTAGCTCATTACTATTAATTTTTGCCATCCCTGGACTCATCAGTGATGTATTTAAAAAAACCCCAAACAACAAACCCCAAAACCTAAGTGGAATTCATACATCTGGATCTGGTATTTCCTACATCCTTTGGATGAAGCTGGTGAATGTACACAGACCGGAGAATATCCTTGGAGAATGAGCTTACTCACCCCCACAGGCACTCAAAGGTTTAGGACACAATGCCCTATATTTAAATAGGACTCATGACTTTTTAATTACTGCACAGTACAACAGGGCTCAGTGAGAACACATGGGTGTCCAAACTGGTGTGCTGTGATTGCTCACCAGCGGCACGGGAGCACGTTTAATCAGTGATCTCTAGTCCACATGAGGACGAGTGCCCACCACAGGCACAGGTAGGAACACTGACAGACAGACAGTATTTCCATACTAACCTCAGTGTTGCATTGAGAACGTAGTATGAGAAGTGCTGTGTCATAGTGATGAGTGATACAGGCTGAAAACCATCTGTGGTAGACGGCAGCGGTGTAGTGTGTCCCTTTGGGGACATCTTTCCTGGAATGCAAGTCCAAAGCTTCACCATCCCCTGCTCCTTGCATGGATCCTGCTGTGCTTGCAGTGGGCCAGGGACTGCCCTCAGGTTAATTAATAGTTCCCCTGATTGCTGGAGGAGCTGTGGAGGAGTGGACAGACATACTTGGTCAGTACTAGAACTGAGAGGCAGGCTCCTTTCTTACAACATTTGCTTTTAAACAATTTTTGCTTTCTAAGATGTTTGTAATGGTATGAAAAACCCCACTGTACCTGTTCACAGAATCACAGGATCGTTAGGGTTGGAAGGGCCCTCTGGAGATATCCAGTTCAACCCCGCTGCCAAGGCAGGGCCACCTACAGCAGGTTACACAGGAATGTGTCCAGGCAGGTCTGGGATGTCTCCAGAAAGGGAGACTCCACAAACCCCTGGGCAGCCTGTGCTGCGGCTCTGACACCCTCACGTAAAGAAGCTCTTCTTCATGTTGAGGTGAAACTTCTTGTGTGTTGGTTTATGGCCATTGCTCCTCATCCTGTCGCTGGGCACCACTGGAAAGAGTCTGGCACCATCCTCCTAGCAACCACCTTTGAGCTATTGATCTGCATTGATTAGATCCCCTCTCAGGCTGCTCTTCGCCAGGCTAAAAAGGCCCAACTATCGTCACCTCATCCTCATAAGAGAGATGCTCCAGACACCTGAGCATACTTATGGCCTTCACTAGACTCTCTAGTAGCTCCTTGTACTGAGGAGCCCAGAACTGGACACTACTCCAGATGTGGCCTTACCAGGGTCAGTAGAACCTGAACCCCTCCACATCCCTACAAAGCGGTTTAAAGCACAAACCAGGCTGGCTCTATGTCTCCTTTCTTGCATTCACAGGTCTTTCCAAGACTATCCCCTAGCTACAGCCCAAGGCCAGTGAGTAGAAAGCATACTTTCTGGTTTAATTTTTTAATTTCTTGTTTAATGCCTCAACCATCTCCCCATTATGGTTTTCTAAGCACTGATTTCCTCTTTCCATTCTCCTTCATCCCAACAGAGGACTCGGGACAAGTTGCATACCAACGGAGTTTTAGTGGGGAAACAAAGGATCCACAGTACTGTTGTTTG
>JANHGB010052113.1:0-12317 GCA_026283785.1 Coracopsis vasa | reverse complement strand
TTGGAGCAACCTGCTCTAGTGGAAGGTGTCCCTGCCCATGGCAGGGGTTGGAGCTGGAGGAGCTTTAAGGTCCCTTCAACCAAAAGCAGGTTAGGATTCTCTGTAGCATCTTCATTTTGGGGTATTCTAATTGAAAGCACAGCTCTGGTGGCTGTTGAGCCCACAGGGATGGCATCTGGGGTTCCATGAGTTGTTTTTATCATGTCCCCTTGCTAAATCAAGTGCAAACTCCATGGTTTGCATTACATACAGCACTGCAATACATATGTATGTATTTAACTCTGCAGCTACAATCACAGAGCATAGAAACCCCCTACCATGCCACAGGTTGATACCCCTTGAGAACCAGCCGCTTTCCCACACACCGACCCCAAAGGTGTCAAAATTGCAAAGGAAAAGAGGAAAAACAGATGGGAAAAGCCACCAGCTCCTTCCCACCCTTCCCATGGGCATCACGGATGCTGATGAGGATACTCACGGTCCTTCGGCTGCAACCACGGCTGGTCCAGAGCTTCCACCATCCAATTTGTGCTGGTTCATGCAGCTGAGATGGGGGGGAAGCTTAATCAGAAAAGACTTTAAGGGCAAAGAAAGAAAACCCCAGCAAAGCACATTTGATGGCTAATTGGAAAACGACTCTGAGATCGGTGCAAGGCGGATAATCCCGGCTCCCTGGCAGCAGGAGCCACGCGGTCCCATTTCAAGGTTGAGCAGTCAGGAATATCAATCTGATAATTGTAATGCTACAAATGAAAATCAAATTGAAGCCAGTTAGGGGATGGCATTATAAATTGATTTAGTCCTCAGACAAGTTTCCACCTCCCTGGCCCTGGGTTTCTCCACTATGGATGGAGAGAGCCTTGGGTACCAGAGATGGAGGTGATGGGGTACATCCTTCTCCCCATTTTCCCCTCTATCCCACACCATTTCTGGAGGGGAAAAAAAAGGGCATTTAGGGATTTCCTGTTGATATTTAGCTCCAAGGATCTGCACATCCTCAAATGTGAACATCTGAACAAGCTCCTGTGATGCTGTCACTGAAACAAGAGTAAGAAAACACTTGCACCAAAAGCACTGCAAAGAAACACACTGATTCCTATAGGGTTTATTTCCACGCTCCCAATGTTTCCTTTCCTCTGGAAACCACAGCTCCCAAAAGCAGGGGATTTCTAACAAATATCCTCAATTCACAGTCAAAAAATGCCTATCTCAGCAACAGCCCCCATTTTGGTGCAACCAGCACCCACTGAGTGCTCCCCCCGCTATTTCTGCATCTCCAAGTGCCCCAATATATACAGATTCTGTCTTTATACAGGTAATAATATACAGCATATTTATATATATATATTTATATGTATAGATATTCACACGCAGACACACAGACGCCTTCGGCCGGAGAACCGGCACCTCCAAAGCCTGCAGGGAGGTCACCGTTCCCACCGTTAAAAACTCCCCTTCCAGAGCTGGATTTTGGGGCAAAAAAAGCCCATTTTCAGTTTTTTCCCCTTTAAAAAACACCCAGGGTGATGCCCCCAGGGCAGGACCACCCCCGGCAGCTTTTAGGTGGCTTTTTGAGGTAGGTGCCAGGTGGAGGGGGCAGGTCCTGGGGTGCTATAGCATCAATGGGACCTGCCAGATGAGCAGGGTGCTGTCGGCATCGCTGCCCCGGCGCGGTGATTCGGCATTGAAGTTACGGTAACCCCGGCCCCCCGAGATGATGGCCACGGAGGAGATCTCCTTGCGGGGGGTGTCACGGGCACAGGGTCTGCTCCGTACCCACACATCAGGGTCATCAGCCATCTCATAGATGGAGCCATCCTCCTCTGTGTGTGCCGGCGTGCCACCGACCGGTGCTTCCCGCACGGACAGCAGCTGCCCCGGGAGGTGGGATGTGGATCGGAGGCGATACTGCAATAAAATCCCTTTTTTCCTCATTTCCCGAGGAGGGGGCCCATCCAGTTCCGGGGGTTTCTCTTCCTCGCCCTCCTCTTCCTCCTCTTGGTCACCCTTCAGCACATCAGGTGCCAACGTGCTCAATGCCACCGCTAAGAACTCCACGGGGCCACCGTGCCCATTGAGGGACACCATGCCCTTTCCTGCCAACGAGAAGAGGGAGGTTGCTAAAACCAAGCCCTTAAACCAGGTTGCATCCATGTAGGGTGGGTTGTTTGGGTGCTCACCAGTGATTTTAGGGATGCCCTCCAAGCGAGGCACAGGCAGCAGCACAATGATGCCCTGGTCAGTGCCAACCCAAAGCGAACCCTGGCAGATGAGGAGACTGGTGACACGGACGTGTTTGTGACCTGTGGGGATAAAAAAGGAGGATGAGGGATGTCTTTACAGCAGCATCTTCCCAAATAACCCACCACCAATGGGTTCTTCATGGGGAAGATACTCCAGAGCCCCCTAAAACCAAGCAGCACCTTTGGATGAAGGTCTTCACACCAAGGAGAGAGCTACAGGTATCAATAAATCAGAAGAAGAGGAGGAAAACAATAAAGCAAGATTTGGAATGGCAAATGAATATTCTATTGCCAGGACTTAACGCTGCACAGCGTCAGCCTCGTCAGAGCAATCTATCTGTGGAGATGCAACCCTGGTTGCTCTGGGAGGACTTTATTAATGACCTGTCGAGTTAAAAAGGATGAGGGAGAGCAAGTTCAAAAGCGCATTAATAGCGGCGCTCACTTGCCCGGCAAGAAAAGGAAGTGATAAATATTTTAACATGCCCTAAAAAGCAAGAGGAAAAGTGACTGTACAGGAGTATCGTGCTCCTGACTAATTACACGATTATGGAGCTGGAACAAGGAGGGAGACAAGCTTGTGAGCCCGGCAGGGGGGAAAGCAGGATGGGTGGATGCGGCTGGGAGATGGTGCTGGATGGTAACTTGGAGGAAATAGGGGTGCTCAGGGCAATGGCCGTGGGGTTTGTGCAGGGATTGGGGGCAAGGATGCAGGGATGCATGTGCGGGTGGAAGGAGGCATGTATGAATGCAAGGATGGGGTGCAAGGATGCAGGGATGCATGTATGAATGCAAGGATGGGATGCAAGGTTGCACACGTGGGGATGAAGATGGGGTGAAGATGGGGGAGAAGATGGGGCAAGGCTACATGCAAGGATGCACACACAGTCTAAAGATGGGGTGTGTGGATGCATGAAGAGTGCAAAGATGGGGTGCATGGATGCACACACATGTGCAAGGATAAGGTGCACACAGAGGAGCAAAGATGGGGTGCAAGGATGCATGCATGGGAATGAAGATGGATGGGGCAAGGCTAAATGCAAGGATGCACATAGTCTAAAGCTGGGGTGCATAGATGCAGGCAAGGGTGCAACGATGGAGTGCATGGATGCACACACACATGCAAGGATAAGGTACATGCACAGAAGCAAAGATGGGATGCATGGATGCACACATGGGGATGAAAATGGGTGCAAGGGTGCACATACAGTGCAAAGATAGGGTGTGAAGATTTATGCAAGGATGCCCCCAAGTGCAAAAGATGGGGCACCAGGATGCAAGATGGGATGCATGGATGAAGTGAATGGATGCACACACATGTGTAAGCATGGGGTGCACAGATGCAATGATGGGATGCACTCACATGCGCAAGGGTGGGATGTATGGATAAGATGCATGGGAGCACGGGTGCAGATGGGATGCATGGATGTACACATGGGTGCAAAGATGACACCAGCTCCCTCTGCAGTCAGTGAGGGAAGACCTCATTGGTCCAAGCTTTACACCATTAACCAGACCAATTCCTTGCACAGTTCCTCTGCAATTCAGCACAGCCAGAGAGCAAAGCAACAAGTCTATGGGGTGATGCCCCAGTATGCCCATTCATAGGAATTCAGAGCCAGGGGGAAAGGGGAGCTCACCCGGGAGGACAAAGGTGGTCCTGGTGGCGATGTTGATCTCCTGCAGATGCTCCAGTGTCTCGGTGTGGAAGAGGCGGATGGAGGAGCCCAAGGAAAAGGCCATCCAGACCCCACTGCCTGCCTTGATCATGTGTGTGACACTGGCCTCTGTGTCCGGATGGGCCTCGAAGGTTTGCTGCCAATGGGGAATTGCAAATAGGAAATCAAGGGTTTGTTCCCTAAAATCGCTGCTGGTTTGGGTTGTCTCCAGCTTTAGGGCTGCAAAGCTGCATGGGGAGGGGTCCAGAGTGACTTTGAGGGCCCATCCTGCCTCACCAGCTCTGGTTTGGCTAAGGACACTCAAAGCAGCCCATCTCCAAACCCTTCCTGGATGATTTTGGGATGAGGACACAGCCTTTCCTACGCCTCCGGGGTTGGTTTCTTCTTTAAAGGATTCATTGGCCAGACTAAATGCATTTGTAAAACCCATCCCAAAATGGGATGGGACCTTCCTACTTCCATCATCCCTGGAGACATTCCAGGCCAGGATGGATGTGGTTCTGGGCAACCTGACCTAGGTGAAGATGTCCCTGCTCATTGGACTGGATGAGCTTTGAAGATCCCTTCCAACACAAACTGTTCTATGATTAGAACCCCAAAAGTCAGCAATCAAAGGCTCAGCCCCTCCACAAGAGCTTTGTGGGATCACAGACTGATCCATCTGCTTGCCAAGCTCCCTACCAGAGCATCCCCCTATCAGACACAGGATACAGCCTGCAGGAAAACCACCTTTTCCACATCAAAAATCCCCCCCTGCTGCAGCCTGGGCAGGATTGAGGGATTGTCCATTGTAAAAACTCATGTTGGCATCAAGGAATTAAATCCCTGGGGGAGCAACCTGCATGGAACGACTTCACGGTCCTCTCTCCTATGGCTTTGAGATGTGGTTTTGCTTCAGGGTTTAAAAGCAGCAGCAAAACCAGGAGCTGGCATTGATCCCCTGCCCCAGCATAGAGCATCCCTCTCCCCACCAAATCCTGCCCAAAACAGGGGGGAATGGACATCTTTAAGACATCTTAAAGTCTCTATTCCTCCTTGTTCCCCACCCCACATGGGATTTACTCCCTGACGGCTTATTCCCAAGTTACTAATCCCATCCAGGCAGACCCAAGACCCTATTCCCCAGCTCTCCATCAAATACTATCTACTCCATCCCCCTTCCCTATTTTTGCCTCCCCCCATCACTTTTATTCCTCAGAAATTCCCACCTGCCATAAATAAAGCCAGGGACTGGAAACGAATCCAGCCCTCGATGCATTATTCATGCCCAGCAGCGCCGTTAGGCTGGATTTACGACAGCTAATACATGCAAACTAAATTTGGGCACTAAATGTGAAAATTAAAGGTGGGGGAAAGAGGGGGTTTTTTAAAGCAAAAAGCAACTATTCAGCATTCCCTGCTTAGGCAGCTGCAGGAGACGTCTCGGCATCCTCCCCCTATGACCCAGGGTGGGAGGGAAGGGACCCAAAAGTGATGAAAAACAGCCCTAAAGGGTTGGTTTGGGCATCACAGAGGCAGGGATGTGCCCATGCACGTGCATTAACCCAGTGTGAGCCCTCAAAGCCATCATGGTGACCCCACATGGATGTAGCAGGGATGTGTCCATGCACATGCATTAACCCAGTGTGACCCCTCAAAGCCATCACGGTGATCCCATATGGATGCAGCACAGGGGTCCTGCTGATGCTCCCTACCTGGGCACGGAGGTTGGTGGCATCGAGGACAGTGACCTGATTGGCACAGCTGGCCCAAAGGGTCTCATCCAGCGTCAGGAGAGCTCGCACAGGGCCGGTACCCACAGCCAGGCGGGTGGGCTGCTCCGCTGGGTCCCACAGCCCCCCTGCAGCAGAGATGAGGGGCATAAAATGGTCAGCAAAGGGGAAAAAGCATCTTTGGATGGAGTTGAAACCACCCTCGATGTTCCCAGTGTCACCCAGGATGCCTCCGAGCATCTCACCGCCACAACCAAAAGGATGAGGGGAGTTTGCAGCCAAAGCTTCAACCCCCCCAAAACTCCTTTGCCCCCGTGCAAACAGCTTTTTAGCAGCAGACAACCGGCCACCTGCAATACTTGGGCATGGGCTTTGCTGGAAAAGCCAAAAAATCCCTTTTATTCCCCTTAGATTTAGCTGCTCTTGAAGTGACTCTCCAGAGCCGATCCATGGAGCATCCCTGTGAACAGCATCCAACCTGGATGCGGATGAATCCACCACCACCAGTGCCTGAGCAGCTTCAATAGATAACTGCTCTCATTTTCTTAGTTCCAATCCAGTTTTTCTTTCTCTAAACCCAGAAGATCTGAGGGATAAAAGAGCCCTTTTGGGGAGCTCAGACCCCTGCTCCCATCCGCAGGGGGTTGCAACCGAGCCGCCTTTCAGCACATCCCAATTTCCAACGTCAAAACCAGCTATTTTGGGATAGCTTTTGCCTTCCAAAAAGATGGGGAGAAGATGAAAACCTCTCCCCCCGCAGCCCTGCCAGCCGCTTGCTGCCTTCAATGTGCATTTAGGCAAGCCAGATTCAATGAAAGCCGCTTTAATTGGTGGGAAAGGGGATGTGCAGCACCCCAAAGTGGCTTCACTGGCTTCGGGTTGACTTGGGTGCTGCTCCCTTGCAGGCTCTCACAGCTCAAATGAGGGGTTTTGTCCAAAATCAGGCCGTTGCAACCCAAGATGTGAGGCTCTTTCCTACCCTCTAGCGATGAAGCCAAGGTATTTAACAGCCCAGGCGAGGAGGCCCTGCAAGCCTTGGCCTGAGCTGGAGCCAGGCAAAACAAACCCAATGTAAAGCTAATAAAGGAGGGGGCTTTTGTGTGGATGGGGTTTGGAGGGGCTCAGTTTACAGCACTAAAAAGGTGAGGTTTAAAGCCAAAAGCTCTTGACCTTGTTCATCCCATTGTTAGACTCTGCCTGCAGCCCCCCCAAGTAAACCCTTTGCTGTCACATCAAGCCCTTACACCATGACTGTTTTCCATAGGTTTTCCCCCCCAACCAAGCCCCTCTTGCATTTATCATGGCAATGCAAAATACCTGGGCTATTATTTAGCATGGGCTGCAAGGAGAAATGAAATAGAGGGGAAAATACATTAAAACCTGAGATTTAGCACTATTCAGCAGCCAGCATCTCTCACTGGTATGAAGAACCTCCCATTCCCTGTTTTTTTGGGTGTCCCATCAAGAAGCCTGCTCCAAAAGCACACTAAGAGGTGTCCTCACCATTGCTCCTGGGGTATGCAGCCACGGTCCCATCCTGCAACCCCGCAAACAGGTACTCAGGGCTGTGTCTCAAGCAGAGGATGGGTTGCAACCCTGGGCTTTTACAGGTCAACAAGCACGGTGTCCCAGTGTCCACGCTGCCATAGACTGCGATGCTGGGGAGGGAACAGGGGAGGATGCAGGAGATCAGATGCTGGTCCTCAAGGTTTGGTGCTGGTGATGGTACCAAAGCCATGGGCTCACCTGCCATCCTGCAGCCCCAAGCACATGGTGGGATGCGGGGATCCGGGGGGCTGTTCGGTGCTCAGGCGGGGATCCTGGGATCCCGATGGATCCCCCTCGCCCAGCTCAGGGATGTATTCCATGCACAGCACCGGTGATGCCACCGGGAAGGACTTCACCGTGCGCGGCACGGCGCGGTTGAGGGAGAAGATCTCCACTTGCCCCCCTGCGCCTTCCTGCCCCCCTCCAACCTGCATGGAGCAGGGAAGGGGGGTTAGCACCAGCCACCAGCGCTGCAGAGGGGGTTTGCAGCCAGCATGACCCAAACCCAGTGGGTTTTGCCCCATTTTGGGGTGGTTTTGCTTACCCAGAGGTAGCCCTGCGGCAAGGAGGTGCTGACGGCGGAGAAGCCCAGCAGTGAGGACTGCACTGGGTTGTGCACCGCAGCGCTGAGCTGCAGGAGAGACCAGGATACAGGGGGCTGTAGCACCCCCAAATTACCCCCAACACATGCAAGGTATCAGTGTGTGCCCCAAAATCTGGGATCCAGCCACACCATTGCCAGTTTTCCAGGCTGGATCACACCAACGTCTGCCTTTGCAACCAGCGTGGCCACCCCATCCAGCCCATCCATCATGGGATTTCTGCCTTTATGCCCCAAAATGCTGGATGTAAAGGGGAAGGAGGCATTGGAGGGGTTGGAGAAGAGGTTGGCCATCGTTCTTACCTGCAGATCGAGGGCCTTGGAGAAGGCAGGCATGTGGCAGGACAGGATAGGGCACCAGAAAGGAGCTTTGCTCTTCTTGTCTTCATCAGGACAGAGCCAGCCCGGCTGGTTCTCCTCCCCTGCGGCAAGCAAAGGACATCAAGGATGGCCAAGACACCCCCCAGCATCCCTTCCCTCCCGGATAGGACCCCAAAATGAGTGATTTTATGTGCAGGGCTCTCATCTCCAGCCCCAAACCCCCATCATCTGTGGACCTGGGGTACATCTCACCCCTTTCCATCCACAACTGAACCCTACAGCAGCACACAGCCAAGCAGCAGCCAAAAAAGCCCCCAAAACCCAGATAATAGATATGTAAAAGGGGGAAAAAAGCACCCTGCTGTGTTTCTTCACATTAGGCTTCAATGTGTTTTCATTTCTAACTCACGGCTACAGGATTATCCCTGAGGCATCCCAGATTAAAGAGGAAAACAAAAAGCCAAACAACACATAAACTGTTTAAACCAAGAGAATCAGAAATCATTCCAGCCCGGAGGCACCCGAGCACTCCAATAGGATTTCAAAGGATTTATTTTGGTCTCCCATTAAACTTATCTCTCCTTTTCTTGCTGCAGTGGCTGGTGGAGTTTAATAGGAATAGGGATAGGGAAGCAGCAGGAGGGATGGCTCCTCCCTTGCTTATTCATAGAAGCATAGACTGGCTGGAAGGGACCTTAAAGCTCATTCAGCTCTAAGGCAGGGACACCTTCCACTAGAGCAGCTTGCTCCAAGCCCCTGTCTGCAACCTGGCCTTGGACAGTGCCAGGGATGGGGCAGCCACAAATTCATCCTATTTCATGGAAAACAGGTCACCCTGACACCACCGGCATGAGAGCCAACAGAAATCCATCACTGTGATGCCAACCTGGGGATGCCACCCACGAGCAGCAAAACACAAAGTATTTTGAGCCAGAATGAACCAATTCCCATTGTTTCCAGTGTGCAAACCCCCAAAATGCTCTCCATGACCTTGCTCTGATTTTTCCCCCCACCCCATTTTGCATCTGGAGGCTTGAAGTGATGCAAAGCTCCCCCCAGCTCCCAAATCTGGCCTTCCAAAGGAAGGGTGATGCCCATAGAGCTACTCACGCAGTCCTATCTTGGCCAGGTGCAGGCGGTTCACCCAGGAGATCTTGCTTAAGGGGTTTGGGGTGATGAAGACCACCATGACGCTGATGGGGCGGCCTGATCTGCATAGGGAAAGCATCACCAGGTAGACCTTCAGCCTCCTCCTCAGGGTGGGAAGAGCCCATCTATGATCCACAAACTCACTTGTCCGGCTTCCCAGGCAGCAGGAGACGGAGGCGGCACTTGTTGGCGGAGTGGATCTCCTCCTCCTTCACCTTCATCATCCTCTGCAGGGCCAAGCACCAGTCTTGGGCCACCGTCATGTTCAGGTTCTAAGGGAAAAGCCATAAATGATGGAAGTGCCTCCAAAACAAGCCTGAACCATTCCCAAACTTCCATGGGGCTCAGGAGGATGAAGTGTTCAGCAGACTCTGAGGAACCACATGGTTATTGCAAAGCATCCAAGCTCGGTTCTACCCAACCCATGAGTTCAGCCATGTTTTGGCATGTAGGTACCTGGTAGGTGCCATGCAAGGTGCTGATGAGAAGGGTGATCTGCTCCACCACGGCCAGGTCCTTCTGCAGGTCCTGCAGCTCCTGGAAGAGCCGTGGTGGCCCCAGGTAGACTTTATCTTGGGTGGAGAAACAGAGAAACGAGGTCCATGACGGATGCTCCATCCCACCCCATGGAAACCAACCCAACACCGGCCCAAAGGATGGGTGCTCACTGTGTGAAGCCTGCCCGGCCGGAGCGTGCTTCTTGGCACCAGCGTTGTGGATGACGACGTTATCCTTGTCATAGGCACCGCTCTCCTGTCCCACCTCCACCACCTGCACCTGCGGGAGGGCCGTGCTCCACTTCACCACGTACTTGGGACCCAGGGGCACCAGGCTGCTGATTTCCAGTTGGCCTCTGCCAAGGGGGGATGCAGGGATACACGTAAGTAAAGCAACAGGCACCATGGCTCGTCCTGAAAGCCCTCACACAATGCACTGTGCAAGCCAAGCCCCGTTTGCAACCCCACACCATGCCTGAACCCCCAAACGTGGGGCACGCAACCACAGCAGACCACGCTCAGCACCTACCCTGGGTTCACCGGCCTGGAAGAGGGGAAAAGTGATTAATAAAGAGGTGTTATGGGGAACTCAAAGGTTTCCCCCTTTGCAGCATCAACCTCCACCAAGCCCTGAGGTCCTGGCAGGCTCCCAAACCCCACACCAGCTCCAGGACCCCACAGCACCATGGGATGAAGGCTTTGCGTGCAGGTATGCCAAAAATGGGGGGCAAACAACCCCCAAACCAAGTGGGTTTCTCCTCCAAACCAAGGTTTGACATGGTTTAGTGATGGTCTTGGAGGTCCCTGGGGTCATGGTTGGACTTGATGACCTTAAAGGTCTTTTCCAACCTGGTTGATGCTGTGCTAGTAAGGTGAGGTGCTTCTACAAGTGCTATGGGTCCTAGCAAAACCCATGTTGGGGGCTTTGCAAAGTGATTCTGGGGGCCTGAGGCCACCGGCACGTACTTGAAGTTGATGTTGGCGCAGACCAGCATGTCATTGAGCAGGAAAACCTTCCTCTCCTTGGACTTGATGAGCTGCCCCCGGTCCCCGTACACCGTCTCCGTCAGCGTCTCACAGAGCAGGAGCTGCCGCTGCCCCGAGCTCAGGAGCTGCAAAGGGGATGGAGGGTGAGCCCAGGGGCTCTTGCAAGCCTCCTGCCCCACATCTGGGTTGCCTTTCCCTTATTGCAAGGGTTTTCCTCCAACCAGGAGCATGCACATCCCTAAGTTCCACAGGGATGGCTGTGCAACGTGCTCTGAAGCCACAAGATGCAAAGCCCCTTTTGCACCCTGTATGTCCAACCACCAAGAGCAGAGCCATGAAAGACCAACGTAGCCCTTTTTGCAGCCCCTCTTGGGTCTCTCTTCAATCCCTAACCCTAAATCCCAATGCCAGGATGAGCTCCACGGGTGCCCCGCTGTGGTTTTCACCACCAGGGCAGTCCCCAGCTCAGGATGTGTCGCAATAGCTTCATTTAGGGGATTTCTATTCCACCAACGGTTGCAAAACCAAGCAGCTGCTCCTTGCTTTTCCCTGGAGAGGAATTTCCCTGCGCCAACCTCAAGGCTTGCTTGAGCTCAACATCCTGCTGGAGAAAACAGGGATCCCGGCTTCCCAAACACGGAGAGGAAGGGGGAAGCAGCAAAACTCAACCCCCAGCCCCAAACTCTACCCAGCAGGAGGATGAGGAGGCGAGGCTGAAGGACCCACCTTGTTGAGGCTGCTGCGGTCGCTGATGCTCTTGCTGAGCTGCTGGATTTCGGCAACTTGGTCGGCCAAGCGCTTCTGCTCATTGAGCTTCTCTGCCAGCGTCTCCAGCTCGGTGAGGGCCAGTTGGAGGGACAAGCGGTCAGCGTGGCCCTTGGGGGTGTTCTTCAGCATGTCCTGCAGCAGGGAAAGGAGGGGGGACAAAAGCCACCCCAGGGAAACCAGCCCTGGTGAGGATGCGATGACCGGAAGCACCTTCAGCACCTCCAAAACCAAAGCTTGGGAGATGATTCCTTGGGATGGTCCCCGAAGCTACAACCCCAAAACACATCCCTTGCTAAACCCCTTCTCACAGCACCCAGGCTGCAAAGCAAGATGCATGCAGGGACCCTTCACTGTACCTGCAGGAGCAGGATGAACTGAGGGAACCTCTGGATGGGCTTCACCATCAGCCCATAGAGCGTGACCCGGTCGGCGCTGGCCATCTGCCTCTTCTGCAGGGAGGAAAAGGCAATAGAGAGGAGTTATCACCCATAGCGGTGACCAGCAGCACCGTGCACCCATGTGTGGGTCCTGCTGACCTTGAGGAAGTCAAGGAAGGCGGGTTTGGTGAGACAAGCCTTCTTGATGAGGGACATGGCAGTGGTGAAGTTGTTGACGTAGTCACTGTAGACGTCCAGCACCATTGACTTGGAGAACTGGGGAGATGGAGCAGAGCTGTGATAACGTGGGGCTCCCCCAGATACAGGGGTTGGCAAAGTAGGGGATTCTCATCTATATCTGGAGCGAGGCCAGAGGAGGCCATGGAGCTGCTGCGAGGGCTGGAGCAGCTCTGCTCTGGAGCCAGGCTGAGAGAG
>JANHGB010052111.1:0-32329 GCA_026283785.1 Coracopsis vasa | reverse complement strand
CTCCAGCGTATCAACCGAACCACACAGCTTGGTGTCATCGGCAAACTTGCTGAGGGTGCACTCAATCCCACTGTCCAAAGTTATGTATTTTGTTATGGATTTTGTTAGTTGAAAATCCACCCTGGGCTAAGCTGTATCAAAACTGTTAAAATCTCCATGAATCTCCAGAGTCATGCTAGTTTTGACTAGACAGTGTTAAAGCTGCCAGAAGTTCATGGAATTGTCAGTGCTTCACCTGACCTGAGCAGGACCCACAATTTTCAAACCAACACAGCTGCATTTTATAATAGTTGCCATTTCCAGAGAGGTTGCAGAACTCAGATAATTACCCTGAAAGAAATAAGACAATATTCTTTGATGAGAAGATTACTTTGTGAATTTGATTGTATAATGAAGCTGTTGCTTTGAAAGGTACTTTCTATTGTTCAAAATCTAAAAATCTCTAGCAAAAAGTGTCACTTGTTTTGACAGCCGACTTAAAAAATTCTCTGTTTATTACATTAACTGCAGCATTTTAACTGTCAAACTGTGAAAGAATGTTCTATAGTTTAAAAAACAGAATAGAGCTCAGGGAAATTTTTGGCAGGCTCTTGTTGCTATTGGGTGTCTTTTTTTTTCTTTGGAAACACATACACTGAATGTGAAAATAGCTTTTTATGAAATAGCAAACACAGCTCTCTGCTCCTTATAATGGCTGGAGCACAGGTGCAGACCTTGAGCAAGTCCCTGGAAAAAATATTGTAGAACTATCTAAGCTTTTCCATACAAGTTTTGCAGTCCTTCAGTATGAAAATTCAGCCTGAAAACATTTTTTCTAGTTATTTTTATTTGATTTTAATGGTGTTCAGATACAGCTAACTTGATGGTAAACCCTAATTAAATAGGATGCTATAATACAAAGCTAAACACAATAATAACAGGAGTGATTAAAGGGAGAATGATATTCATCAGACAACAGTATCTAACTCAGGTGATGTTATGGATTATATTCTTTTTCAACAGTCTAGGTTACAGTTAGCAGTATGACTGAAATAATAAATCTGTGTTATATATTCGTGGTGACTTCACTCAGCAGATATTTTTTCTCAGTAGAAAGAGTGATTCGACATGTGATCAGTAATCAGATTTTAGTGTCACTTGCAGAAGTAAGCTTGACAGGATGCTAGGGAGAGGAAGTGAAAACATATCTAAACATGATAAACAGCTCAAAATATATATGTAATAAAATAGCAATTTAAATATTGCTAAGAATCTATCAGTTCTTGAAGGTCTTCTAAAAATTAAGCAAGATATATTTATTCTCTTGTTTTTAAAAATTTTATTTAGATGTTCCATGCAGCTGTAATTAGTAAGAACCACATTGGGTTTATTCATAAATACTGTACTAAGTTCCATAGTCCTTGGTGGAGTTTCCTGCCAATGGAATTTAATAAACCAAGTGTTACTCATGCGACAGGAAACATAGATTATCTTTCCATATATGAGTTCACTAACATTTATGGGTATTATATGTGGTAAATGGTATTTCTGGAGTTAATGAAAGAGCACTGATGCAAGTACAAAGATTACGTAACTAGCTTCCGTGCTAGAGTAAGTGTACATTCACACTCAGACACAGGTAGTGGGTAAAATTATTAATATCTATCATATATTCTTTATGGTGTCTGAAACCAAAATTTGTACTCTGGAAATGCAGGCTTACTTGATGCATAATCACGGTGTTATTGGGTCTCTGATCTTTTCCCTTGTTCTTACTATCTGGGAATTTTCTGGTTAGCTGTGTAATAAAATTAATCAATGATATTGCTTGTACATACATGGTTTATCGATGGCACAGTACTATGTTATTGTCAACACCGTAGTCACAGAGAAGCTCAGTGTCTCTGACCTTGATAAATTCTCCAAACACTGAACAGTTTTTATTGATCACTTAATATCACCTCAGTTCTCCTGTCCATTAATGTGTAGCCTTGTTCTCTACCTATTCCATTTATTATCCTGTCTGTAACCGGCTATTGCTATTAGAATGCGTCCCCTGCAGAAACTAGGTCTTTACACAGCAGGATCCTACAAATCAACATCAGTGGGGCACCACACAGGTTTCACAGAAGCAGTGATGCCTAGTATCTCTCCACGTGACATCTGCAGGAGCAAAAGTAAAGACTGGGTACATCCGCTATAGATTGTCAGTTCTCCCAATGTGCTAACACAGGAGGCAAATGGACATATTGAAAGAAGAGTGTACCTTTTTGTCATGGTAGAGATCTGATGTAGTAAGACATCACCCTTTTATATTTTAATTTAATATAGAAATTTGTTAATTTGTTACATTGTGGTTTGCATTTCTAAGACATGCTGGTTTTGCAAGCATGCAATAAAATTAAAGTTGTTATTTCCTATGGGGAGTATTTTTTTAAATCCTTACTTTGTGTCTCTTTAATCTTCAGTGAGAGGTAGCTAGTACTAGGCTTAGCTTTTTTTCTGTATGTAATTAAGCTGCTACTCCTCCACATAAATCACCAGGAGTTGCAGCCTTACCATTTCAAGCCAGATTTAGAGATAGTAAAGAGTATTTTGAGTCACTAGAGGGCATAGCAGGACCAAACCAGTTTGTGTTTCTCCTTTAGCAGTTTATTTCATTCTGTATGAGAAAAGAATAATCCAATGCCTAAATTGGTCTTTAAACTGGGTAATAACAACTGCACGTGATTGGTAAGTGAAGAACAGATGAAGAACATGGCTTGCTTAGCAAAGAAAATGTCAGTTGTCCTTAATGTTTTATATGACTTCTTCAGTACTTTTTTCATCCAAAAGAAGTCTCCATCAAACTTCTTTTGTAAAAAGGTTCAATATAAGTCTGGAGTCAGATGATTCCTGGGTACTCTTTCTACCTCACACATGATTTAGACAGACTCTTGAATCTAGACGTGATTAGGCAGAAAGCCTGTAGAGCACTATATGTTTTTATATTACTGTCCTGATCCTCTAGATGTTAGACTCTCCTGTAATACTGACATTTTAGGAGGAAAACTTCTGTCAGAAAGGTTCATTGTGATGTTTCTTTTCAGGCTGTCCAAAGACTCAACTCTTTTGACTCTACACATTGCAAATAGTGGGTTTTGGAACTGCATACTATCCTGTTCTTAATGTGAGCATGTAAACTTTCTCCTTTGAAACTCCTGCCCCTGGACTGACTTCCTTTATGCTGTTTCCTCACATCTTAAATTTAACCCCTCTCCCTTCTTGTGACTAGTTTGCTCTTTTCTTCTGTTCTTGGACTTGAATTACTTACTTATATTGCGCTTTTCACAAACCTAAAATCCCACTGGCTGGTAAAAGGGAAACGTAACCCTCATTTTTAAAAAGAGAAAAAAGGAAATCCCAGGAAACTACAGGCCAGTCAGTCTTACCTCTGTGCATGGCAGTATCATGGGGAAGATCATTCTGGAAACTGTGCTAAGGCACATGGAAAATAATGGGTGACAGCATGGCTTCACTAAGGGCAAATCGTGCCTGACTAATATGGGGACCCTCTATGATCGGGCCACTGCCTTGGTGGATAAGGGAAGAGCAATTCACATCATCTGCCTGGACTTGTGCAAAACTGGAAGAGGGTAGATTTAGATTAGATCTAAGGAAGAAATTGTGAGGGTGGTGAGGAGCTGGCACAGGTTGCCCAGAGAAGCTGTGGCTGCCCCATTGCTGGCAGTGTTCAAGGCCAGGTTGGATGGGGTTTTAAGCAACCTGGCATAATGGAAGTTGTCCCTGCCGTGGCAGGGGCGTTGGAACCAGATGATCTTTGAGGTCTCTTCCAACCCGAACCATTCTATGACTTTCTGAAAACATTGTTTGTAAGGATTTAGTCCTATAAAAGTAACTTGAGGTAATTCTTTAAAGGATTTTTTTCTGTGTGTGTGTAGCTCCAATGCAATGTCTGAAATTATATCATAGGAGAATTCATCATTTTAGAAAATAAAATTGTACTGAAGTGAATCTTGTGTGTGGGAAAAAGATTAGGAGTTACAAGCTCCTACAATTCCTTCTCATGGATACTGTTTATTAGATCCTAAAAGCATCTCTGATACACTGGAGTCCTCAGAGTACTTGTGTCCTTTTTTAGCAATCAGAAAATTTTCCAGTGTGTAGACTACAGAAATGCAGTTATTTCAGTCATGGTGGCAGCCTCATTCCATGTGGTGTTATAGGACGATTATTCCTTCATCAAAGAACGCTTTTTATTAATGGCAGCTTCTTGTATATTTCAGTGAGAGAGATTGAAACTACTGAGTGGTTCTCACCTTTGTGGCTAAACAACAGCACTCAGCTTTAACTCTATAGCAGTCGTTTACTGTCCTCCAGGATGCACTGCTGCCATTTCCAATTTGTTCAGCAAACATTCACATACTCCCTTACAAACCACCACTACTACTGACTGACTGCTACAACTCATTATTGCCACATGTGACAAATAGTGCAGGTGCCACACTCGGGAGCCCTATTGAAAGCAACAGAGTTTTATGTACCGTTTCTGATTTATCTGACCATTTAACATATAGAACACTTGATTTCATCAGGAAAGCTGCCTAATCAGGATCTCTCTAAAGTGGTTGCCATGGCTGCTGCTCAGTGTCATTCAGGTGGTTTCATAGCACTTCTATCCTTTGTGTGTTTCAGTCATTCAGCCAAGACCATCCTTCAGTCCCTGTTTAGTAAGGAGGTACCCTTCAGTAGACAGTTTGACAGCATTTTGTGTTGTTTGTACCTCTCTCAAGCATTTATTTTAGGAATTCATTGCATGTTGCTGTTCTTTTTGTCTTCTCTCTATAGGCCTGGCCAGAGAACTATAGATGACTTAGAATTTATATATGAAGAACTTCTTCACATTAAGGCCTTATCTCATCTCTCTACCACAGTAAGCATTTTTAAAAATGTACCTTCTCACCAACAGGAAGATTGAATTTTGATTTCTGGTGCTTTATTAGAATTGTTGTACCTACAACCCTTTCAGTTGATACTTTCCATGCAAAGTAGTTATTCTCACCTGCGAGGACTATCCAAGCGATATGCAGATACAGGTTGTCTTTTGGGTATCAGATGTAATTCTCTTCATGTGTTTCTACTCAGCCCGCACCCCACTCACTTGGCACAGGTGCCTCCATCTAGATCCATATATTAGTTAAAATTGAGATTCATTTAAGCTGGCCTGACACCTGGGACTATAGCACTACTGAATTTTGCAGAAAGATATCCAATTTCTGAACTGTAAGAACAACTTAGGTGGGAGGAATTATAGAATACAGAAAGGTGCACTGTGCAGTGCTAGCTGGTTGGAGTTTGGTCATTGAGTGAAAGAAGCCCCTTCAGACACCTTCTCCCTGAGTGGGCAAGAACAGTGCAGAGAACCAAGAATAAATGAAATGGAAAAAATACCTGGAGGAGAGAACGCAACTGTTCATAAAGTCTCAACATCATTGAGGCACTGTGCTGGCAACAGAAACAGGCTAAATAGCACTTTACTTGGTAGCAGCAAGTTATGGATGTTTCCAGAAGAAGGAAGCCAGTCAGAAAGTAAATTTCTGTTTGACAATAGCTTCTTTGGAAGCTCTTGATATTTTCAGTAATTCTGAGCTATCTTGGACAGATGCAGCTAATTATGAAGCCGCATTACAGTAAGATAGCAAACATGTAACATCTGAGCAAATCTTTCCAAAAGGGTATTCGTCCAAAGTTGGTACCTGAACTAAGAGGGAGCAGCCAGCCAAACTCCTTAAGTATCTCTGGGATGTAGGAGAAAAGTGTTTAAAGAAAGACTTCTGTAAGATCCAGAAATTACCCTTTTCAAAGCAAACAAAAGAAACTACCCAAGTTAGACAGATAGATAGTGAGAGGGAGTGGAGAACATTCTTGACACTACAGACAGAACTCAAACCACAAAATATTTCCAGCTTAGAAGAAATTCAGACTCAAGGTCAGAATCCACAGCAAGTAGCATACAGAGCAAGTATGGTAAATAATACAAACTGCGAGAAATACTTGACATTTTGAAGAAGTGCAGTTTATTCCATGTTTTTATTAAGAATTTAGAAATGCTAGCCTATTACAGTGCAGCATGAACTAAAGCAGAGGACAGAAACCATGACTAACTTAGAGGAAAACTTCAGAGGAGCAGCAGGAAGCATTGCTCCTATGAACCAGTATATTAATGGTCAATTGACTTGAAAGCAAATGAAATGTTTATCAATTTTAAGCAAGGCATAATTCCTAAAGTAGTAAGTTTTCTAGATACGCCACGAGCGGGAAGCAGAATGAATAAAACTCAAGGCTTGTGGTGGTGAACTAATCCCTGCTAGAGAAGCCTGTAAAGTTAATGTATGAATGCAAAATGGTTACATAATGCAGTGTTAAAAACAAATCAAATTCTTCGCTTCTTCGAATGGATTCATTCACTGCAGAGGAGAATGACTGAAACAAGCGAGAAGATATTTGGGGACGTACATGGATAGGAACACTCTACAATATGCAGAACAGTGCTGATGAGGTTCTATTTGCTGTCCTTATCAAGGCATCATTCCCTTCAGGCAGAGGTTATAAATGAGTTTGGTGAGCTAATTATTACAGACATCACAGGCTTGTGGATGTGTTCACTGGTGAGTGTACTACAAACACCTCTATTTACCCCTCTTCTGTGGACTGCAGGCAGGGAATGCTTTGCACTGGCTGTCAGGAAAGAGTTCTGGGAAGGTGGCTGGTGTGTTATGTATATAGTTGGTGCCTGTGCAAAGGTTTGATGGGTGCCTTCAGGACATCACAGGCTAAATTTTTCCACCAAGAAATGCACCCACCAGACTTTCATCTGGACTGTGTCTAAGATTTGAGAGTTCCTCCCCAAGTTTTTCTGTATAGCCTAAAAATTTTTCCAATTTAAACAGTGGGGGAAATGTCATGAAAATGCTACTACTAAATATATGTTGGAGCCAGCTTTCGACCTGTATTTGGCACAGTTAAGTTACACGGTACTACTTCTGAAACATGGATTGTCACCAACTGACATTTTCTGAAAACAAGAATCCCACTGCTTGGAAATTGGCCTTCAAGTCCATGGAGATTTCTGGTTGTATGAAGGGAGGCATACAGCACACAGGAAAACTCAGGATAATATGAGGTTCCCAGTGCGGCTGTTATTTTGTGAAAGTAACACTAATAGTGTTTGCAGTGAGAAAAATTGGTGGTAAACAGTGTCTCACTAGAGGTAAGTAAGAGCTAATCACAGCAGAGCAATACAAACACAATGAGAAGCAGGTGACACCAAGGGCATTGTCACATTCTCCAGTCTTGGAAGAGGTAGTGAGGTGACTGTTTTGCCTGGGAAGCTGTTAGGTGGAGAGGGGTCTTAGCAGATCCAGATGACAGTGCCTCACAGCTCAACACAGTGGAAGTGGCCCAACTTAGGTCATTAAGGGGAAGGGTGCTGATTTCTGAGGGAAGAACAGGAGTACCACAGAGCCCCATCTTCTGTAATAGATTAGCTATTACCATTTGAAATGTTCCATCATGTTAATTGTTAAAGATGGTTTCACATGTGTCTGGCTGTGTGAATCTGAGTGAGTGCTGAATGATGCAGAAGGAAGGAAAATAGCAACTGGGGTATATGATGTCACTTTTTCTCACCAGGAGGAATAAGATGCATATAAAACCTATTTTTTTTTTCTCTCCTTATTTTAAGGTAAAGAGAGAATTAGCAGGTGTCCTCATTTTTGAGTCACATCCCAAAGCAGGAACGGTCTGTAAGTACATGTAGTCCTGTCAGATCTTCTTTCTTATCTGGGGCATGAACATTTAAATTCTTAATGTTTAAATGACAAGAGCAAAACTTGGATGCTCTCTTCAAACCTGACTGGCACTCTGTTTAAAACCTGGGGTAATAGGTGTTGGTTTAGTCTGTTACCAGTTGAAGGAACAGTACCAAAATTAATTCTATATCCTTGGTTGGATGTATGTATCACCCACAATTTGGGTGTGTTCTTATCTAGAATTTTGGGTTGTACCAATCTCTACTGAAAATGTATTTTAGTATTATCT
Source organism: Coracopsis vasa (assembly GCA_026283785.1). Taxonomy (NCBI): domain Eukaryota; kingdom Metazoa; phylum Chordata; class Aves; order Psittaciformes; family Psittacidae; genus Coracopsis; species Coracopsis vasa. The sequence goes on along the minus strand of JANHGB010052111.1, from coordinate 24,250 downwards.
TTTTATTAAAGAAAAGACTTGCTGCACAAAATAAATGATTTAAAATGTTAGATTACTCAGACCTGTTTATACTGAGAAGTTTTAGCAAATTCACAGCCACTAGAGAATTGGGTTAGAACTTTGTGCTATTGGTGGGATCCAAATCTGGTTAGTAATTGATGACCTGGCATGTATTGATAAAGTAGACATTGCAATTGTCTTGTAAATGCAACTTTCACATCGATGTAATAAAATAACTACTAAATGAGTGTGTTGGGTTTTTTTCTAAAATCAGAAGGCAATTGCTTTTAGAATCATAGTATGTCCTTTGTCAAGGTAGACATTAATGTGACTGCAGTAGAGTTACCTTGAATTTTATTGAGTGCAGAATCTGATCCATTTATATTTTGAGTAACTATATTCTCACCATAAAATCTTTTCTCTCTCTTCTAGTATTTAATCAGGGAGAAGAAGGTACTTCTTGGTACATTATCCTAAAGGGATCAGTAAACGTAGTCATTTATGGCAAGGTATTTTTTTCAGAAGCCTTTTTATATGATTCTTATTATTGAAATTGCAAGAGTAAACTTTGAAGGAGTACAGTTTAATTTAGAGTAGAATTGCTTTGTGTGAGGTAACAAATTGAATGTAATTTTATTAAGAAATGATCCAGTGGTTTCACTGATTAAACTTCCAGTTGATTGCTGTATAATTTTGGGATATATTACACACTTTCTGAATATAATTCAGGAGAGCTACATCAGTATCTTTAGGACAAAGTAATTGGCTGGAATTTGGTGAATTGCTAGACTTCCTTCTCATGGGGGTTTTTGCCCTGTCCCTGTACCACCATATTCTTGCATGTGTATGACTAACTTCTCTCACACATCAGAGGTCTCTAACAAAAGTACTGCTTTGTGACTAGTGATTCTCAGGTTGGATGGACCCCTCCCAAATTTATGCCAGCTCTTCATTTTAATCAAGTTGTAGACTGAAAAGCATCCCTGTTATATTTCCCATTTATGAGAGATTTTCCAAGGTAAAAAGTAGGAATTTGGTGCACAGGAATCCCTCGTGTCTTTAAAAATCCCTACTTCTCTATTGATATTGCATTCAGTGACTGGGAATCTTCCATTCTGAACACCAAGCATTTCACCAAAATCTAGCATAGAAGCCCTGGTGCTAAGTCTATTCCTAGGTAACCCATATTTAGATAGTGTTTTTACATCATTGAGTGAGCCAGATCCTCTGTTACTATAAACTGTAGTAAATGGAGCATTGCTGATTTACACCAGCTGAGGATGAGTTGCTATATGTTATTTCTGCAAACTTGATCTTATTTTTTAGGGCCTCTATAAATAAAAACCAAACAACTCAACAACTTTCCGTCTTCAGCAGGGCTGGAAGAGTCCTTCAAGCTGAATGTAATTTCAGAGAACAAGCCAATTCTTTTCTATTCTTGCGTTTCTTTAGTAATAGTTATAACCAGCTATCAAGTATTGTTTCCCAGTCATTATTTTGGATGTTGGTTTCCTGCCAAATAGATTTGTTTTGGTGTTTGATTGTGAAGTCCAGTGTTTGTACAAGGACTTTCAATAGAATCCAGAGTAATGATGGGTTTCTGCATATAAATGTTTTGCTCTGTGCAGGGTGTGGTATGTACTCTACACGAAGGAGATGATTTTGGCAAGTTAGCACTTGTGAATGATGCTCCCAGAGCAGCATCCATTGTTCTGCGTGAAGACAACTGCCACTTCTTGAGAGTAGACAAGGAGGACTTCAACAGGATCCTTAGGGTAAGAGTGGGAAGTGCCACTCCAACAGTGTGGTATCAGAAATTGCAGTTTTTTCTAGGGTCTGTCATATTTCTATGGATATATTGGTACTGATAACCATGTTTCAACTGTCCCTAATTACAGAACAGAGATGCAACAGTTTAGAAGATCAAGTAAACAATATATGAATCATCTTTCCTCTTTTTCTGTTCCTAGCTCAGCTGTGAAAATGGGACAAAATAGTCTATTTTGTCTCTCACATTTCTGTGGTCTAGAATTTGCCAAGTGCTCAGTTTTTCCTTATTCTGTCCAGGATTTCTGGGCAATCTTCCATCCAGATACTGGGTTAAACAGGATCACCTGTTCTCCCAGATAAATCAGTGTCTGATACCTTAATAGACTCAAGGCAGAATCAAGTGGCAAATTAAATAAGCTACAGGTAAATACACAGCTGTCTTTATCAGAGAGCTCTAATTTTACAGTTATAGTTATCCATGTTAGGGCAAATGTGTTCCAAAGTCTGTAAATACAGGCTGGTTTGTGATTGATTAGTCATGGCAAAGGAAATCAAGAACAGTGTCATCCTGTATTTGAATGTATACATGCCCAATGTGGCAGCAGTAGAACCAGTCCACACAGAGTACTGTGCTAGATGACATAAGATTGTATTTCCTGTACAAAAGGGAGCAAGTATCCCACTGGCAGTAGGGTTGGGTTGGCCATGGAGACTCCTGAATTAGCTAATTTAGCTTTGGTTGATAATTGAAAGAAGTTTAAAGTCCATGGTCTTACTTATTTTCATGTATGTTATTTGAATGGACATTATATTTAATTCTTTTTTCTCCTTCTGTGATCTGGTAGAGAAAATGAAGTTCACTGACAGTTTAAACTGAGCTAAGACTTACCATTTTTAAGTGACATTTTCTTTTTTTTTAAAAAAGCAAAGTCAGATTATAGATCATGATGTTTACATATAAGTAGGAGCAGAGATTACATTACATATGGAAATTTGGGGGTGGACACTCTGTTTTTTGGGAAACCTTTTTTTCCTTTGCCGTAGCCAGAGATTTTTCACGTGGTTCTTGCTCCCACAATTCTCTGCCTCTTCCACCAGTGCCAGTGCTTCCCTCTTGATTCTGCCTGTGAGAAATCAGAATAGATAAACACACGGGAAAAGAACCAACTCCAGAGTCTTTTGTGTTTGAAAGACATTCACTTTTTCAGAGTAACTAATCAGCCAAATTGGGTGTAATTACTTTATTAAAAGTAACCTGTATTGCAGGATGTGGAAGCAAATACAGTAAGACTCAAAGAACACGACCAAGATGTCTTGGTGTTGGAGAAGATCCCAGCAGGAAACAGAGTTTCTAATCAAGGAAATTCACAGCCTCAGCACAAGTATGTTTTCATTCAGTAGTGCAAATGTCAGACAACGATTAACCTTTTCATGTGGTATTATTATTCAAACAATAGCATATTCCCCCTTTCTATGGAAGAATGCAGTGCATGTGAATTTTAGTTCTTTCTAATCATCAGCTGATCACATGCCCCATACTGGATAATATATCCATTTCCAGCAGCATACCAGTTCTATGTCTTTACACAATAATTCCCTAAAGATCTCACTGTAAATACTTATCTCATGTAATAGCTTCTAAATAGACTGCACATGGAGAATGCTGAAACCCTATTAAGCTGAGCTACTGTGTAAAGGACACAAGGAAAATACATTGTTTTATTGTTAAGAACAGAGAATTTCATTGTGGATTTTGACTCTGGATTCCAGTAAGAGTTTGCTGGGTACAATTTATATACAAAAAAGATCTCATACAATCAAAGTCACACAGCTTGTCTTACAGAATAGGTTTGAACTGTAATAACAATATTCATTATATTTTCTTTACTTTCTTACTGAAAGGGAAAAAGTACAATTCTGTTTGGATACTACTGTGATAAGAGTAGAGTGAGGCTGTTATCATTCCAAATGTTGGTAAAACCCCTAAAGGTTTGTAAATGTCTTATTTGCAAACGGATGAACAATTTTTTCTAAAATGCTAAAACAACTCCAACAAAATAAGCGCCAAGAAGTTCTGAATTCTTTACCTTGGACCTTACTTTTTCTCAAGGAAAGAGCTAATTTACTGTGAGATATTTTGGGTACAGTTTTTGTCTGATCTGGGATTTTGTGTAGCTATTTTATCTGCGTAAGTGAGTAAAAAGATTTGTGAAGATTTGTGAAGGGTTGAATAAACCATTCCTTGTATTTTATATGCACATTTCACATATTTCAGAAACCACCATTTCATCTTCCACTTGATCTATTAGAAAAACAAACTGTGCTACCAGTAAAACATATACTTTTACAACACATTTTTCTTTGTCTACTTCAGACAGTCTAAATGGACTGCAGCCAGTGGATTTGCACTAGCAGCTGGAATGCACAGCAACGTGGTCGTAGATTTAAATCCATTTTCTTGGGTCTGATATATTTTTCATGCTTTCAAAAATGAAAGTTGCATTTAAACATATTTCAAACACTACCTTCCTTGCAACTCTTTACACCAGCATTGTCTGTGTTATTTAACGTTTTCTTGTTCAGAATTCGATAAAAATAGCTAGAGACATTTATGGTCCCTGATTAAGTGAAGTTGTATTTTAGACCTTCCATTCCAGGAATATTTTCAGGTAAAGCTCAGTATTTCATTTCTGTAAATATTTTATGCATTTGGTCAGCAAGGGAGCTTTTGAAAGAAGATCAAATGTGCCATCAGGGGAGCTTTTGCTGATAACAACGACAAATGGACATGAGCTACACAAAAGAGGAAGCTACCTTGAAAGTTCACACTCTGCTTTTTCAGCAGGTTACTCTGTTAATAGTGTGTTGGAAGTGTCTTTTGGTTTAAAAACTTTGGAAGTGAGTTCACTGGTTTTGAAGATAATGTTTCTTTTGTTTCTTTTGTTAGTAAATAGAGTAAGTAAGTGGCTACATTTCTGCTTGAGAGTTCAAATCAAAGTTACTGATCTGGTCTGATTTCCAGAATGTATTACTGGAATGTGTTAGTTGGATGTTCAGTACTTTTGAAGATCACTGTACCCAAAAAGAGAGCTTTAAAGGGACCTCTTCTTAAAGGCTTGCTGCTTTGCCCTTAGTTGGGTAACTTACGTCACTGATATCTCTTCTGAGCTGCCCTTTGAGCTTTGCTTCCTAAGCAGGTACATAGAATTTTGCACTAGAGAAATGATCTGCATCCCAGAGTTGATCCCTAAGATATCCAGTCAACCAAGAAACTAATCTTCTTCATCTTAGTCTTGGGGAAGGCTTCACGTTGGGAGCAGATCCTCTCAGTTGCAGTTTGGGTTCTACCGCCTGCTCTACTTGAGGAATGATAGCTCTTACATAGCTCCCCGAGCCACACTTTCAAACAGTGACAGTTTTGCCTCGAAGGATTGGCTCTGAAGTTCTCACTCCCAAGATCTAACTCTTTATGGGTGATCCCACTCATGCAGGATGAATTCAGCAGCCCCTGCAAGTCACTTCACTGTTCATTTTCACTTTCATATTCAGAGTACAGCAACCTGTGATTTCTCTGCTTCACTCACTTAGATACGTGGTTAGTATCTCTGTGAGAATGTGCACTGGCTTAACAAGTGTTTGTGTTCTTGGGACATCAATACGGTTCTTCCAAAGGGGTTGGCAGGTAAAAGAACTGTGGCGGTCAGCACTCAAAGTGAGGAGGAGCTCCCAGGAGCTCAGCTCCACCACTTATTTCTCAGCAGGAGCAGAGTATCTTCACTTCTCGGGGGTTTTCTCTCTCTCTCTGTGTCTCTCTCTCTTTTTTTCCTTTTTTTTTAAAGTTTCATACTTTATCAGTTGGATTAAAAAAAAGAGGAAAAAAAGATGCAAAGATTGAAAAAATGGAGGGAAAGATGAAAAAATCTGATCTGCAAGGAAAAGAAAAAAACATGACAGGCCAAGTTTAGCAATATCAGATGATATTTTGCTGGTACTTAAAATATTGCCAGTATTTCTGCCAGAAAAAACTGACTGTTGCACTAGTTCTCTTACCTCCCTGTTTACTCCAGGAAATGGTACAATCCTATGTTTATCCACTTGAAAAACTTACTTCCACTATCTAAGGTATTGCACAAATATGAACATATTTCATTATCTGTCCCCCTCTTCTCAGACCCTGTCAGTGATGCGAAGGAATTTGTTTCCTTGCTCTGACACTGATACATACCAGTTCTCATTTCATCCTCATAGTAAGTCTGTTGGGACCCTCTAATGCTATTCAATTGCTATCATTACTGAGATATTTATTCTGAGTGGAGAAGCATTTCTGATTGCACTTCCTCAGGTCTGCACCAGTGCAGCTCTGGTGATTGTAGTGTAACTAGAGTGGTGTTATACTGGAGTACTTATTGTGGGGAGGAGGCTGTCTGTTATCTCATATTCCCTGGGTATGGTAGAGAGTGTTACTGCTCCCACTTTATGGGGGAAAGCCACAAAGAGTGTCACTGGTTTTGTCCTAAACTACACCAAGATCCCAGTCAGAGAAGGTATTTGTACGCTGGCACTCAGCAGTCCTTGTCTTCTGACTGGTACACAACTCTTGATTAGCTGTTTTGCCTATGAGACACTAACTGTTCCTTTCCCTCCTTCAGGTATATTGTGATGTCAGGAACCCCAGAGAAAATTTTAGAGCACTTTCTAGAAACTATGCGCCTTGAAGCAACCCTAAATGAAGCAACAGGTATCTATATGACAAAGGCTGTGTTATCTGTAAGATATTCTTTCTGGGGGAACACTTCAATATGACACTTTGAAAAGCAGATAGTGATAGTTTTTTTTCCAGAACAAGAAATATTCACTGCTCTGAAACAACCCCAAGAAAACCTAGGAAATCTAGAATTAAAGATAACAATCTAGAAGTAAAATCTAGAAGTAAAGATAACAAGCCCACCTTATTGTATCTGTACTTTCTGTTCAGAGTAGAACAGTAAAATCCCAAAAGGTGCCGGATCACTGGTCATGACTTTGGTTAGGCGCAACTCAAAGGCCAGGATACAGCATGCATTACCACCCAGTGATACTGATACTCCTAGTTCTGGATGTCACTCAATACTGAGAACTAGCTTGATACCTCCAGCCATTGCATTACGCTAATATAAATATTCCCAAATTTTCATATCCGTTATCACACTTAAGGTGTTATAGTTTAAATTACTGGTTTGTGATACTTCGCCATTTTCAGGGGAAGAAAAATTGTTACTCAGAAGACTCAGGACACCATGGGTCAAGTCCTACGAATGCAGATTGCTGCAACTGCATTTAATAGGCTTCTTTTCATTAGTGTAAAGAGAACAGAGAATTTAAGTCCAGGGATACAGATAGTTGCTGACTTACTGTTAGTAAGTACTTTAATTTCTAAAAAGAGTCAGACAAAAAATTCCTCCTAATTATGATAAAGTAATGGACAGAGTTTTATATTAAGCTACATGATATCACTTTAGCAAGTTCTTTTTACATTGCAGATGTCTAAGAAGTGTATATTCAAATACGTTCTTAAATCCAGGTAATCTGTTAATGACCTCATCATATTGGAGAAACTTACGTAGTGGTTCATAAATGGTGGAAGAATTGAAAGATTGCATAAATCCTTTTACAGTGTGTGTTTTAACCGCTTTTAAGAATAAAAATTATAGTCTTCACAGATACCTGGTTATTAGGATTACAAGCAGAATGTTGTTCTTTAAGCTGACAAGTATATGATCAGAACTTTGCTATTCATAGTATCCGTGTATTATACAATTTTCTAAAATGAATTATTTTTTAAATCTTTTAAAACTTTTCCCCAAAGCATCCAATGACCAGATTATAGTTATATCCTTATGGGATACAAAACATCACAATTCACAAGCAAAGCTCAATTTAAGGTACAGCTCAGAGTGCTGTAAAATCAAATTTTTAGTTTATGTATTCCTTTAAGAATTGTTAAAATCCACTTTGCGCTGGATATTATGAAAAGAAAAAGTCCCAGCCTTCTGGAGGTCTCTTTTGTCAACTGAGAGATATTTTCATACATGAATTACAGTGGAAGTCGTGATGTAATACTACATTCCACAGTTAACATATTTTTCCTGACATCCGTGTTACATACAAGGTTTTTAAGTGTTTCTCTGTTTCTCAAAAGTTGCACATAGAAATGATACCCGAGGGTATTGTGTTTATTTTTTTCAGTGGTTCCATATAAGACTTGCATAGTTTAAAAGAAATTTTAGTCTCACTGCCAAACTTATTCTGGCCTCTGCAGCCAGGCTTCATAAATCTTTCTTGTTGTCACAAATACAAAGACAAGGCAAACTGGGATTTACACCAGCGCTACCACAGATCATTTTAACATCATTAAAAATAGCTTGCTGGTTTTTGCCAGAGAAGATGTCAGTCATATTGGTCATATATGTTTTAATGTAATTGTATCCAAATGTTTCACTGTAGCACAGATGTTGTTTTGTTGGGGATTTTTTGCTGTGCCAAATTTCCCTTTGACACAAGCAAATGCCTGTTAACAACAGTGCAGTAAAATTCATGCAGACAAGAATGAAAGCTTAATATTACAGCTCGTATTTGTTCATTCCCCATTTTCATACTTAATACCTACAAACAAACTGCAAAAAGACCTCTTTATTATCAGCAGAGGGAGAATAAGATACTTCAGTGGGAAGAAAACTCATCCTTGTGATCCCCAAGCTGTTTGCAAGGGCTTAATGGACTGTTTTCTTTCTTCTCTTTTCACAGATTCTGTTTTAAATGATTTTATTATGATGCACTGTGTTTTTATGCCAAATAGTCAGCTCTGCCCAGCCTTGATGGCGCAATATCCTTTTGTAAGGGAAAAGTTACATGCCTTTAAAAGCTATCCCTGTTGGTGATGAGACTGAAGCTTCTCTCTCTCAAAAAGTACATCACGTTTCATGGGGGCTGTGCCTTGCGGGTAGGTTCTCAGTGTCTGAGGAACAGCTATCCATAGTTCAACAACTCTGAAATCGATAGTGTATACCCATGATGAGATACAGTCCCGGAGCATGAAAACTGTATCTTTCCTGTGCTGGTTACTATTCCAAGGGAAAGAAATGTACTGTTCCTCCACCAGATAAATGAAATGACATAAAAGTTTGGATTACCCTTCCTGTATCCTTTCTTCTTTTTTTGTTTTTGTTTTTCCTTTTTTGCTGAGCTACAGCATCTAGATTTTAACTGAGATCATTATGTTTTAGTGATTTCAATGGTCTACTTTATAGATTACAAGCTGCAAACTCCTTCAGGCAAAAGGGTACCTAAACTGGTAGAATAATGGGTAAGCAGTTTCTAGATGTTGTCATAATAGTTATCAATAATAATAATAATAATCTCTAATGATAATGGTCTACAGCAAATGTTGACAAACTGCAAGAAACTTCAATTGCATGCAAATACTTACGAGATAAAAGCTTACAATGGATAGCATCGATTGCTGGAGGTGGTTCTCGTACTGTCTGTGTGTTTTACAGAAGGAGTCTGTGAAATGTCCATCAGCCAGTTCGTGGCAAGTCATTTAGTCTGGGGAGCTGCTGGGCACTGAGATTTTTCCCTGTGCACAGTGACTTGAAGCTATCAAGTGACTGGGAGCATTAAATAAACATATAATGTTTTCTGGTTTATAGAATTCTGACAGGAGTATAATAACTTCAATTCCCTATTTATTTTTTAGAATCAGATTGGTGTAAAAGTGTGCTTTCCTTGAAGCTCAGTGGGGCGAGTGACATCTAAGAAAGCTAACCCCTTGAAACCACAAAATAGAGTATCGTGTCCTTGTCTGGCAAGCTTCAGAATCCATTTGTGTTACTCCTAGCAAGGACAGTAATTGTTTTTAAACCTTTGGACCCATAAAACTGATCTGCAGAAAATTGTTTGTACACCTGACACACACATTTTCCAAACCCACATAGTTTTGGGTATCAAAAGTATATGAAATGCTGTTGCTGACAGCTTTGAGAGGGGAAGGAAAGGACAAAACTTTTTGTGTTTGTTTTGAAGGGTTTTTTTTCTGATTTATCTAGCTCATATTATTCAGTCAGTCCATTTGAGACTCAGATTTGCCTATCCTCAGTTATAATAGTATACCTCTGACATCCAGTAACTGGGAAAATCAGATGCATAAGCAAAATGTACTTCATTGTTTATAGGGGAAAAGCTTTTCTGAAGACCAAAGTAATAGCATTACTTATGTATACATACTCAATTGTGATGAAATGTATTCTGGAGAACAGGGTAAGACCACGGTCTTAAGTGGGTTATGGCAAGCATCATGCTAATTCTTTTCAGAGAGGAAAAGGAGGGCTGGAAGTAACTGATATCCCACTGCTTTAGTGTCAGCTTTTCCTAGAGCTGAATTATTGTTTGTTTGGTCCATTCTGAATATGGAAAATCAAACTGTGCTCTGTTGATTGTACCATTGAAATTTATAGTTAAGAGTTGAAAGGTTGCTAACAAAGCTCGTCTTTTCTGAGCAAAATCATTCTACAAAAAGGTTTGCTGGTGCTGAGGTACTAAGGAGAGATTAGTTGTGCTCAGTGGGGAAATTAAAACACAAAAAAGAAGGGAGGTAATTCAGTCAGAAACACTGGTTTTGCTCCAGCTCCCAGTTTTTAATCAATGCAAGTCTATTTTCCTATACCAACTTAGGTTACTGTTTTAGCTGGCAGCATGCAAGTATGAGTAGAGCTGGACAATCATAGACTAGTTAGGGTTGGAAAGGACCTTAAGATCATCTAGTTCCAAGCCCCCTGCCATGCTGCCTGTTGGACCAAGGCCCCTGTTCCCCTATTTTCTACACAGAGATGGAAATGGACAAGTTCTCAGAGCTACAGCTTGTCAGAAGGAGGCAGGACAAAGTCATGAAGAATACTTGAAATAGAGTAGCACCTCCAAAAGTGCACCTGGCATAGTGCAAGTGTGTGAGCATGTATGCAGGTGTGCATCTATAAAGGACCACTCTCTAAGAACTTACGAAGTATAAACGCCTCTTTTGCTTTCTGTAGATGGCAGTCCTTTAGTATGTTCCTGTATGTATATTTTGTGAACCTCCTTTACCATCATACCAGCAAAATAGTTAGCATTCTGCCATAGTAATGGATGCTGATTTTGCACAGCTGCCGATATGGTTAAGTGTTCCCATGCAGGGAAGAACAGACTTCAGCATTGCTTCCATTTCCTAGCATATGCTAGACATAACTAGAAACATATATATTGAACTCTAACCATGTTGGTGTTGATAAATATTTTACAATTATCTGGCACTTGTTGCAAGTATGCATGATCTTTGCTGTGAAGCTGCATCCTGTAGGTCCCGTAAAAATGGGAGAACCCTTCATTGACTCTCCCTATGATAACGTTAATAAAGGAGCAGTTACTATAAATGAACAGTAAAAATACAGAAAAAATACCACTCGCTGTGATGAGTCAGTTAATAAAGTAAAAATACATTAAATAATTACAGTGTTTAAAAGGTAAAAGTGGCATGACAAAAACTACTCAGTAGAATGTTAGACTTGCTCCCTGAGACATTAGAGTACATAGCTTACCATAAATTATTTACTTCTTATGACCCTTTGACTTATGTACTCCCATAAATGTACTGACATGTTTAGTCATTTTAAACCTGTCTGGGTGAAATTAAAATACAGAAATTTTGTCAGTCAAATGAGTGCCCCAGTAACCCCTGGTAGCATGTCAAATCACTGCAAGGGATTTGGGGCAGGAGGATCTTTCGGAAAGCGTGAGCTGCTTTTTCACATGATATTTTATTAGTATTTCTTAGACAAATGCTTCTATATGCGAAGCTTAAAATAAGTAGGTACCTTTGATTTCTAATTAATATTTAATTTTCTAATGAATATTTTAAAATCTTTTGTTAGAACAACTGAAAGAGCACCTTGAAGGGATGACGGACTTTGCTGTGAGTGAAAGCGTGTCAGCTGTTAATATTGAACATTGCTATGTAACTGCAAATAATATTATTCATGACAATCAGAATTTTGGTATCTGGGAAGAAAAGTTGAAGATGTAACTGCACTCATTCAGTGCTTACTTCACATTCAGCTATCAGTTTATTGGGAAACAGATTAAATATACATTGTTAACTTCTGATCAGTGAGAAGTAGGCACACAAATCTTCATATTCTATTTCTGCTGGGGATTATTCTACATTTTCACGTAGGTTAAAAGCTGAAATTATCTCAGTTTGTTGCCCATTGTGCCTTTAGGTTTTTCTTGGTTTCTTGCTTTCAATAAATGTTACTTTTGGCCTTTTTGCCAAAATCATTTGCATATTTTTGTAATGTTGACAATCATGAAAAAGGTCAATGAAATGTTTCCCATTTTTTCTTATTGTTTATCACAAAATAGCTATCACAAAGTATTGTGTCCCAAATATGCTTTATTTGATAGAGTGGAAACTTCTGCTTTCCTCATGTGTAAGATGAGGCCACTACAGAATTTTTTACTTTACCCCATATCTCTACGGAGTGAAGTTCCTGGTCCCCCTGCCATAATGGGACTGAGGTTCACCTTGGGTTACAGTAACTTCTAAAAATAAAAGGAGTAACACTGGTGCTTCCTTGCCATTCACAAATGGAAGACTGGAATTGTTAATAAACACCAAGTGTTCTTTTTCTTCAGCTGTCTCCAAAGAAGAACAAGGAGAAATGCCCTTCTTCAGTCTCCATGATTAATCCTCTTCTCTATTGTTCCAAGTGTCATTTCTGTTCTGCTCCCCTACAGCAACTGTCTCTGTGGTGAGATTGTGATCATTCCTGTGCTCTTTAGAGAATTCACTGCCTTTTTACTTTTTAGTATGAATGTGAAAGGTTCACAAGTCTTTATGCTAGCAGCAGTCCAAAATCAAAAGTATATATTGGAAAGTTACGTTTGAACACCCTGAAAATGGTTTGTTGGAAGTCAGTTGTTTGTGAATTCACACTGGTTTTGATATTTTCAATCACTGAGCGTTTTCCTTGACACCATGGCACCTATCATGCCCAGCCTTCCCAGGGTACAGAGCAGGAGAAAATGGATTATGCCCTCAACAATAAAAGGAGAGTCATTCGACTGGTTCTGCAGTGGGCTGCTTTATATGGAGATTTACTACAAGAAGATGAAGCAGCAATGGCCTTTTTGGAGGTACAAAGGAATTGTATCATTGTACTGAAAAGTACCTACCATGCAAGATAAGCTGAAAGCCTGTTTCTAGTCTGTAGAATTCTGTTAGGAACTAAAGAGAAATAAGTCATTTCAAAGTGCAAACTCATAACTGTTTTATCAGGTTTAGCTGTAGACAGTATATGCACTACAACAGTGCTTGAACCATTGTCAAACTCTGGACCTCTGAAAATACCTGCCGGAGTTGCAGACCCCTTTCAAAGCACTGCATGGGTAGATACTTTATAGCAATAGATAAATCTGCTTTATTTTTTAGTATTTTTCTTGTGAATAGCTCAGAGGCTGTATAGGTTGAACTGGGGGTCTGTTTATGCCTTCCTGAGGTGTGCCAGGAAGGAGGTGGAGGGTTCTCACTCTACAAAACCAACAATCCGTTTCATTTGAATGAAAGCAGTACTGCAGTAATTGGAATTTAAGATCTTTGTCTTCAGAACCCTTCTGATCCCTTAAAATAATTTAGTAATTCAGACATTGCTTGTAGGGTAGGTGCTATAGCCTTGTATTTCTAAGGTAAGATGCATTGCCAAAGTTATGTTAAATTGTCATCATTGCAGTTATTATTATATGTTGTGTTTATGGAACACGATCATGTGTGTTACCGGCTGCATGGAAGTTCTTGCCCCAAATTGCTTAAAGTGATTCTAAGGTAAGAGTTAGGAAAGGGGAATAGAGAGTCTTAAGTAGGACAGACATAACAGCAAGCCCACGTGGGAAAGCTTTTTATAATAGACAAGCTTTGGAGACAGACAAAATCTCTTTTATTAGTCCAGAAGTTAAAGAACAGTTATTAGTTGCAAGCATAAAGATCCTTCTTTGGGACAGTGTGATGTAGGTGTGGCAGGAAGAGATTTGAGTAGGGTTTAAAAGAAGTAGTATTGTAGTGGACTGGAGTAGGTGAGAGTCAAGCAACTCAGTAACAAATGAATCACTAAGGACTACAACATTAGTGGGTGAAAAAAAGCTATCACACCAGATTATCTGTGAATTTTATAGTCTTTACTCTTGATAATCTGAAAATGCAGCTTTTGCACAAGCAGTCAGTGGTTACACAGTGTGCGAAGGAGCCTCATCAGGCTTCCCTTCTGCATGTGTAACTTGCTTTAAATCAGCTGGAGATAAACAAGTAGAAGTAATAGAGGGTTGAGCCCAGCATGTGTTCCTCTATGCAGATTATTCGTTATAATCATTAAGCGATCAGATGTCATCTCATAATCCTCTATCCTGAGTACTGCTCATTTACCCCTATAGTTATTTAAAGACTATTTTGTATCATTTACAGGAATTTTATGTATCTGTATCAGATGATACTAGAATGATTGCAGCTCTAAAGGAGCAACTTCCAGAGTTAGAGAAGATTGTAAAGCAAGTGTAAGCATAGTTTTTGCTTCTTTACTCCCCCCACCCTTTTTGTCAGTAAATAAATGAAGAAAATTTATTGCTTATATCTATTAAAAATCCATTCTGTGAATGGCACTCAGTCATACAAGATTAAATGTTTGCGTGCAAGTTTGTTTGGATGAATGTCTATGGCTCTCTCTTTCCACATCATTCTTGCAAACACCAAAATCTTGTTGAAAGGTTGACAGAAGGAATAACCAATTATGTACACACCACTGAAACTAAACTGGATGCTTATTTCATGCTTACATGGATTTTTGTATTGTATTTTCCCTGCATAGTCATAGATAACTATGGTGTCATCAAGTCTTTTCATATATGCAAACATTAATATGTTGATATTGTAGTTTGACAAGTGGTCTATGTTCTATGTGTGATTTTGTACACAAAATCTTCCCGATAATATATAATTACATATTCTGTGCTTTACCTTTTGATAGCTCTGAAGAACCTAAAGCACCACAGAAGAAGGTAAGATAATGTATTTTTTTTCATTTTCTAAAGTCAGAGCTTTAGCACAGCAAATCCATAAGCATCTACTCTTTAGAAATCATGGATATATTAAAACAACACATTGAGAAATAGCTTTTAACATTGTCAAATTTTGCATTGCTACTCTTTTTCCTGTCATTGATAAGAGACTATTGTAGTTCATGTCTACCCCATAATGTTTCTTCTTACATTAATTTGAGTCCTGATGATTCATTTTCAGCACAAAGTTCTTCTGCAGCTGTTCAACACAAGTGATGACAGAGCACAGAAACGCCAGCCTATCAGAGGTAGCGACGAAGGTGAGTTCCTTCCCTGCAAAGTTTTCTTGAGTCACTGAGATTTGCAGTAAATTTGTCTCTTTCCCAAAATGGTCTTAAAATAAACAAAAGCACCTACCTACAGTTTTGAAGTCTGGCCTGAAGGAAACTCTGCTTTTGCTAGCCCAGTATTCTCCATCATTTATCTGAAGTGTTCCTGGTCTTTTCCCTTAGTTACTTGTGCTATCAAACACTGTGCTTCCTCAGATGCAGAAACCTTTAAAATAAGGAATGAACAAACCAGGTAAGAATCAGCACAGACAGTGTTCTGCAGGTAATGGCAGCACAATAAATAGTGGGTGCTGAAGGTCGTGTTTGAGACTCTATCTCCCCTATGTAGTTTAAACTAACATGTACAGCT
This sequence comes from Coracopsis vasa, assembly GCA_026283785.1. Classification (NCBI taxonomy): domain Eukaryota; kingdom Metazoa; phylum Chordata; class Aves; order Psittaciformes; family Psittacidae; genus Coracopsis; species Coracopsis vasa. Next base: position 8,668 of record JANHGB010052111.1, on the reverse strand, counting down.
GTTCCTTTGAGAGACAGAAACGGAGGAGATAATCATGCCGTGGATTTCTGCCCTGTGGCACACTGCCTAGGAAATAAAATCTGCTGGTTTGCCCTATTCTATTGTTTCATTCTCTGAAGAGATTAAGATAAAATTTAGAGCACTGTATCAGAATATCATTTTCAGTTGTACTTGCTTTTCATGTTGTCTTTTACTTCAGACAGCTTAAAGCCCTGCTATGTGAGCAAAATCCCGAGCTCTGCTGATGAGATCTGTTCATTGCTTATACAAAGATACATACCCCTTAAAACTCATAAATCTGATGATTTCTTTGGAACTGCTAGGACCAGTCTCTCAATGGTTGTTTTGGTGCATCTTCATCACAGAAAATAGCTTCTTCTTCAAGGTGTTTGATATTAAAGGATAGCTCTTGCTAGTGAACAGTAGTAAAAATAAGGGAACAAAATACAAGATCATATAGCTGAGAAAGCTGGTGGCATAAATCAAACCAATGAAAGAGCTATTTCAAAGGCTGGAAGTAACTGCATGTGAACACCAGACATCCTGCCAGGCATGCAGTTTATGTTGTCCATAACAGTGTTTCTTCTAGGTCTACAAAAGAATGAAACAGTGTTGCCAGGAAAGTACAACTTGTGTCTGTGAGGATAGGCAATAACTGCACCTTTCCTGTTGCTGTGTGGATCTGGCAGAACACTAACCATTGAACTATCCATGGACAGCTCATACCCAGGGGCTGCTTGGCTTGGCTTGAAGGATCTAGCGTTTTCTCTCTTAAATTCCTGTCACTTTGAGCTGCCTTGCTTTTTGCAGGCTAATGTACATTGCATGCTAATGTAGGCTAAGTGATACTGATTTCCAGGCTGCCAGAGGCCTGGGTTCATGTATTACTCTGTGAGCCAATTTGTACTGTACACTTAAGTGTATTCTTACTGTCAGGGTATTTTTCTTCTTAGTCTACAACATTCTTGATTCAGGAATTACATACTTGCTTGTACAAACCAGGGTGCAACACAGCTGGATTTAAGTTCTGATTTTAACAAAAACTATTTTCAAATCTATTTTGTAAATATGAAAATTATTTTCCTGTAATTAAGAGAGTTTGCAGCCAGTTTTCTGACTTGAAAAGAAGTATTAATTTAAAATATTATAATGTCTGGAACATAACAAAGTGCCAGATTAAATTGGCATCCATAAATAACATAGCAATACTGAAACACTAGTATGCATGGTTTGCTGAAAGCTCTGGGAAATCAGAGATTTCTATCCTAGAAATTGTAGAACATCTGAGGAATGGGGAGCTATCAAACTTGTAGTGATTTATTGTTGCTTTGTTCCATTTGTGAGGAGTGATTACTGAAGTGATAGTAATTTGTACAATGAAGTCTCTGTGGTTATTGCATGTGGCATGCACAGCACATTTTTTTTTCTTTAGTTCTGTTTAAGGTGTACTGCATAGACCAAACCTACACCACTATCCGGGTGCCAGTTTCTTCCTCTGTGAAGGAAGTGATCAGCGCAGTAGCAGATAAGCTGGGTTCTGGAGAAGGCCTCATCATAGTAAAGATGAGCTCAGGAGGAGGTATTGTATTTGCATATCTTAAACTCTTCTTGCTTATGGTGAAGCAGAGCGTTGGGAGGGATTGAAAGACTAAGTCAGTCAAGGCTTTTATATCAATGTGCATGTTCAGGTTCTGACTCAGAGGCAAGTCCTTTGCCTGCTGCAGGCACAGGATGAAACTCATATGGGAGACAGGAAAAGTTTGTGTATCTGCATGTTACGGAGCAGAGCTACCCCAGGTTTCCATCACTGTAAGACTTGCAAGAGATTTTAACAACAGAAATAGGAGGTAAGTGCGAGTAATGTCAGGCTAGACATATGAATCAGCAACAACAGAAAACACGGCAGGGCAGACTTTCCAGTACTGGTCACTACCATTCTGGCTGCTCTGTCCATGCAAACCATTACTGAACAACTTAGTGCCAAGCCCACTGACCTAGTGTTTGCCAGGGGTCAGGAGTCAGGCCCCCAGCGTAGGCTGTGGGAATGGGAGAGTAACTGCAAGGTGAATTCTGCTGCAGAATTGGTGTTGCTGAAGTACTCTGGTTGAACGTGGCTGCGTGGACACACACAGAGCTAATAAGAGCTGTGTTAGAAGGCATTTTTGCAAACAGTGGTGCCTGCCAAAGCCAGCTCACTTCCTGAAAACTGACACCAGGAGGCTCTCCTTTTTGCAGTTGCAGCAATACTTTATTGTCAGATTTCCTGAAAGCCGGCACATGCTGGAAGAGACTGTTTTGTGTTACTTTATTATCTTTTCTTTACCTGGGAGTAAAAGCTCTTTCAGAACTGCTGTAATGAGATTTGAATACAGTTGCATTTCATCACCTCCTTATGCAGTTACTGTCTTCTAAGGCAATTTCTATTAAGAATAGCTCTCTGAATGCTCACAGCTCAGAGAAGAATGAAAGGAATCCCTAACTATGGTTGAATTTTTGCAGGGAGTTTCTAGAGATGGCAGCACAGGCTTCTTGACCAGTCTGTACAGTTTGAGGCCAAGATTCTGGTTACGTATTCCAGTTTCATAGGAGAGTGGTTTGGGCTGAGCTTGTTGTCACATTTCTTCAATAAAGAGGACCTTGTTGTTATCTATTTTCTATCCTGGACATTGGTTAACTGCGGAAAATTTGTTCCCAGAAATGTCATCTGTGCAGCTGTTGGATCAGTCCTGCTATAAATTCTACATATATATCATGACTGTTTATATAATAAACAATCTGTTGTTTTGTGTTTACAGAAAAGGTTGTGCTCAAACCTCATGATGTTTCAGTGTTTACGACTCTGAGTGTTAATGGACGGCTGTTTGCTTGCCCACGTGATCAGTTTGATTCATTGGTATGTATGTATGCAGTTCTCAGGAAGTTCAGTTCTTCTCTTTATTTGAACACTTGACCTTTTTCGCATTATCATGCTTTAGGTAAAAAGTAGTGGAAACATTCACAACAAAGGGCTTGTCACAGTGCTGTGGGATGAGCCCCAAAATTAAAACAAGGTAATGTAATTTCCTAAACTAGAGCAGAAATCCACCCGATGCACATGACAGCACTCGATCTCAAGTATTCTGTCACACTGAGCATTTAGGTAGATCTGAATATTGTCACTAAGATATGCAGAAATTCCTGATTACAAAAGTATCTACTCAAGGCCACAGACAGATATTTTTGAAGATGGATCTTACCAATTAAAGCATTCTGAGGACTTGATTCCAACAGTAAATTGCTAAAAATATTCTATTTCTCAGCCCCACAAAATACTGTGTCAGAATCTCAGATGACTCTTAAGTATATTCACAGAAAATATTCCTGGTAGAGAGTCTGTTTTTCCTTAGGTAGAATTGTTCATAAGTACTCACGGTTTATACAGTAATTCTAACAATCTCCATGGGGTCTGCTTTTATAGAATTTGATTTGACTGTACTTTTTGTTCCTTTTATTTCATTAAAAACAAATGTCATTGCCAAGTCATGTCAGCATGAACTCTATTACTCCTAGCCTTGTTTCAGCCTCCTGTATGCTTTTAACAAGCCACTTAGTATGTATGCCTGATTTCTTTTATAGATACGGTAAAATCTGTGCTTTGCTGTTGCTTTCAATTTAGTAAGCAGGGAATGCACATCCAGCATACTGTAGTGCCATGCAGAGATACCTCTTGTTCAGTTTATTAAATTCTGGTGTTCCCTTAAGGTTAATTAATCCTGCCAAGTAGATACCCTCATGGGGCATGGTACTCTAAAGCAGGGGTGTTGTGTCAGTGGAACTGTGCTGGGTACTTTTATATGTCTCTGCATTGTCTGTGTAGATGTAGCTTTGACAGGAAATTGTCATGACTTTCTGTCCCTTTTCCCTGATGCTATTTACCATGGACCAAGTACTCGGAATGCTAGAGTGAGCTTTAAAATACAGGGATGCAATGTGCTAGTTTTCTTCAACTGGACTGACTTCAGTAGTAGTTAGGAAGGAACACTCAGCACCTTAAAAAAGGTTCTCGACGCTGCATGACAGAATACATCCCTTTATCAGCTGCATTTTTTTCAATAGGCATAAACAAATTGCAGACTGTTACAGCCTCACTTGCCTCCCAGTTTAATCCTTTCACGTTTCAATTTGTGGCTGCTGCCTATGCATGTACGTTTATTCACATTACACTTGGCGATTCCCGTGTGAAAATTGTTCTGGGTTAGATTAATTTTCAGATACGCAATGAGTTTACTTCTAAGTGTTTCTTTCCTAGCCTTGGAAAATATGTGTTTGTTATGGTAACAGCTATGTTGTGTTTGTCTCCAAATAGGGGAAAAAAGCCCTCTTTCAGTCTTCGGGCAATTCTCTTTCCACAGATTTCCACAAACTTAGGATTTTCTACACCAAAATGCTCAACTTTTAATTCATACTCTTAGACTGAAAAAGTGATGTGTTTGTGCAGATCTTGATCCGGAGCAATCTGCAGGCTGTTACAAGATTGATGGCAGTCCTGGTTTTTTTTTAGATAATACTTATATACACTATTTTTTCTTTTTAAATTGTAGATGGAGCTTTTAAGGTAATAATGCCTGTGGTTTAGCTTAATAATTTTAAATTATTCTATGATTTGAAAGACAAGTTTTCCTTAGAGTACAAAGCAGGAACTCATACAGAAATGCTCCTACATGCTGCGTGTTATTGAGGAAGTGATTTGTTGTATTAATCCAGTCAGTCCTTTTTCTATTGATAATATAATCTTCCTACATAAAAGAATAAATGTAAATATGATCTGTTAATCTTGCGAACTCTATTGAGTTTGTACTTGGAAAGGAGCCTGTTGATAATTCCCTGCTCCGTAATTAGCTAACAAAGACCCTATGAGAAATTGAGAAACTTGTAAGTGAACTCTACTGCCCTCTCCTGGAAACAAAACAATTAAAACGTGGGTTCTCAGGACGCTACTACTTCAAATCTGACTTGATCTCAAGCCATGTTTTAAATCTCTTTGATACAAGATTTACGTATCTGCAAAACTGTGTATCTCATCTCAATTTTTGAGTGGTATGGAAGTGTCTTTCAAAAATGTTTTAACTTGAATGAGTTAAAGGATTCTTTCTCCTAAGATTCTGTGCATATAATTCTAATTAGCATAGCCAGCAGTTTTGCAGTCACAAATAGTGCACCCCTGTACTGTCAGAGAGAAAGTATGAGGCTCATTTTATAAATGATCAGAAGATCTTGCAATCGCTGCAGATTTCTGAAATATGGCAGATGTAATAATTCTCATCACTAGAATCAATAATTTTGCAGAAGCATTTGGCTTGTGCTTTGTGGTCTAGTTATTTATGTATACAAAAAAGGAAACTGATAACAAAAGCTTTGTGGAAAGACCTATGCTCCTAAACAGACATGCTTTAGTTAGCGTAACGTGCATTGAAGTATTTATTTCTGGCTTCAAATTTTAGAACAATGCTAAAAATAACACACTGAGAACAGTCTGTGTTATTTCCTTACAGTGCCTCTGAAGAGCTTTCAGAATCTGCCTGACTATCCTGTGCATAATGGATACTGATTTTGCACAGGGCTTCTCATTTCCTAAATGGCAGCCTGTGGTTAAAAGCTAATTTCAGTTTTGCTGTTAGAAACATGCTTAGGAAAGTGGTCACATAGGAAAAAAAAAAAAGGTCAGAAATGCTATGGAAGAAGAGCAGCAGTCATGGAATGTAGTATTTCTAAAACAGTTTTATGGCATTTTTTCATTTGTAGGCACCATTACCAGAACAGGAAGGACCATCGACGGGTACAGTAGGAACGTTCGAACTGATGAGCTCCAAAGACTTAGCACATCAGATGACAATTTATGACTGGGAGCTCTTCAACTGCGTGCATGAGGTATGAGGATCTATTCTATTCAGCAGATTAGAATCTGTTAGAAAATGTTTAGTTTCACATTGTAGGTTTGTGCATAACTTGCAAAACTTTCTCTAAGCTTGATCTTCAAAAATAGTACAATAAAGCCACCTACAAGTTTTGAAAGTATGAGGCATTCTTAATGTTTTAGGCAAAATGCAAAAATAAAGTTAAACTTCTCCTGCACTTGTGCTGCTTACTGAATTACTTTTGTATGTTTTAAGGTATTAAACTATTTATACATAGTCTGTAGTTATGCTTTTAGTATGCCTTTAGTATGCCTCAGCTATTGTCTACTGGGTTTCCAACCTGCATCCTTGTCATTTACAGCAATAAATGTAAACTGCAGTGCAAGTTTCAGGCTAGATATTTACCTGGTCATTCTTATCCTTTTTCCTCTGTCCAAAAGGTGAGATTTCTAAAACAAAATATCCCAAACTATTTTCTTTTTCCTAGCTGGAATTGATTTATCACACTTTTGGGAGGCACAATTTTAAAAAGACCACAGCAAATCTGGACTTGTTTTTAAGAAGATTTAATGAAATTCAGTTCTGGGTGGTCACTGAGATTTGTCTTTGCGCTCAACTCAGCAAACGTGTTCAGCTGTTAAAGAAGTATATAAAGATAGCAGCCCAGTAAGTATACAATCATCTGTGAGCTGGAAATGAGGTTCAGTATAGTCAATTTGTTGTCATTTTTCTTTTTTGTTTTCAGACAACCACACACAGCAGAGGTTAAAACATTCTGTATTTGATAATTCTGTCCATTTCCTTATAGAGCTGTATCAAATCTTATTTATAGTCTTCTTTTGTGTCCTACTTTCCATTGCTCCTTGATCTGTGATCTCTTAGGGCCATGCTTTCACATCAAATTTGTGAGTAAATATATTTCAGTTCATTAGGAGAATCCTTCATTTACCCTTACATGCATTAGCAAATATTAATATGCAAACTAGTAAATATTAACAAAACTGAGCCTTAATTTTCCTGAGAACAGAAGTGTTTCCGGTGCTGAGAAGACTCTTCTCAGAATTGCTCTGAGTGGGAAAACCAAGAGGGAAGAGCAAAGAGATGTAGTATGGAGATGATGAGGTTTATGTTATCTTCAGTCTTCTTGAGATATTTTTCTAATACTTTTGTTTGAAAATACAATGATGAGAATATCCTTTTTTGTTACTAACTGCCGGGTCTGAACTTGGATAGCAGGCAGTTCTTGCTTTTTTCTGTTCTTTCATTCATATTAAGACTTAAACTCCTTGGAGCCTTCATGCCAAAGATGTTGGCCTTGACTCCTTATCACTAAAGCAAGGGTGTGACAGAGAGGGAGCAGGGACGTGCTCCTGCCCCCTGCATAGCTGTAGTTTTATATCACTGTTACCTGCTTCCTTACTTTGCAGTTCATGGTGTATTTATTGCATTCATCACAGTCCGAAAAAACAGTTAGCTGAGGTGTGCAGTGAGGAACTGCCTGTGTAAGTGTCTGTGCCTTTGGACACTGTGGCCATTAGACAGTCTTGTCGAACAAAGAAATTCTTACTTGCAGTTAAACCATGAGTTTGTATCGTTAAATGTAGTTGTGTGAAGGAAGAGATTACTATTAGATCTGTGATGCCACCCTCCTCCCAGTTAGCAATTCCACATAGCTGAAATCAGGATTCACATCAGAACGCTGCATCAGTGTGCCTACCTTCTCTGGGAAGGACCCCGCTCTGCCAGTACCGGCTTCCTCTGGGAACTGCTTTGGGCCCTCCAATTGGATTGCAGTTGGTCGAAGCTGATGATTTCAAACTGGTGGGCATGCAGGACCAGGCTTATATCCAGAACAGAGGACAGAATTTACCTCTTTAGTTTCTAAAAATATATATACCGCATATTCCATTATGTCATTCTGCAGAGCGGAACTGAGAAGCAAACTGCTGGCCTGAGGGCTGTGTCCAGGAGAGGGCACTGGCACCCGCACACAGAGGCATCTGGGTCTGTTCTGAACTCAGGCATTAGACGGGAAAACGCTGAAATGTGGCAAATTAAGAAACAATAGTCATTTCCATAAACACTTGAAATCAAGTATCCTAAAAATTACAATTAAATATCTCCTTAATAAACTGCCCTAGCCCGTGGGTTCCTCAGTGTCATGGGTTTAATCCTGTGCTATTTACAACAGCTTGACAACCTCCTGTTTACTTCCATGTTTCTGGTATCACTACAATGCTAAAAATAAACAGCTAAAAGAAGTCTGCTCTGCTGAGCCCTCTTTGTCTCCTACCAGCAGAGCAATGCGAGGCACAAGGTTTTCCTCCATGCAGACGGAGCAGGCAGGTTGAATTGCAGCCGCTGGAAAGGCTGCAGGGAAGTTTGGCAGGCTGCTGCCCTCCGTGCAGTGCTGCCATGGGAACAGGTGCCACAGCATACGGTAAAACAAACACAAGTGCACTGAAGTTAGTGGGACAAAAAGCCAAGGAACTGGATCAAAAGATGTGGGCCCAGGCCTTGAAGCAGTGTCTTTGAGGAAGTTTCGCTTGTGAAGAGACCTAATGAGAACTGTACCCTACCTAGAAGCAGTAGGCTCATTAGAAAAGTGTTTGGGGAGAACAGCTCGTGCTGCACTATTAATTTTAGGCATGACTGATGGTAACAAGGTGCCTTGCACACACTGATTTTCAAAGCTAGCTGAGAGCCCTGTTTCAGTTCTGTGCCTTGGGGCTCAGGAACCGCCGCAGATGGCACATCGTTCTGTGTCTGCCACC